>BPTQ01000006.1:7959725-8175424 GCA_019973895.1 Chrysanthemum seticuspe | reverse complement strand
TCAACTTTGTCGAAGAACCAATTGAAATCATGGATAGGGAAGTCAAGCGACTTAAGCAAAGTCGCATCCCTATCGTCAAGGTTAGATGGAACTCCAAGAGAGGACCAGAGTACACGTGGGAACGCGAAGACACCATGCATGTTAAGTACGACTAAGTTGAGCTGTTAGCATTGTACGTGTTCATTTTATTTGCATAAAAATTTATGGCATCTCCGAAGTAGTCTTATTTAATCATGCCCGATATTTACTGATCGCTTAATCAGTCTCAGCAAGAAATTTCTTGCTCTTACGAGCTTGCACGCGTACCGACACTCAATTAGTTATGGCTAAAGTCAAATAAATATTTTTACGAGTTAGAATTACTACTTTTATTTTTTTACCTTTATAAAAACATGCTAAAAAATTCTATATTACACATTTGGTCAAAAGCACTCAAACCGGGGACACCGTGACCCACGTTTAAGATCAAACGGGACACGAAATACATAACGAAAATTTGAGATAATCTTACACGTTACCACCCAAATTACAACTCATAGTGTCACATGTTATATTAAAAAGATGTGAAAATGCTACCTTACACATTATGAACTAACTAATAGCATATAATATCCATACACCTTGTAAATCACTAGACTATTGGACCTAAATGGGATTCTTTTTCTTTCCTTGTAACCGAACATATCTACACAATATACACACATCTCTTCAAAATATTACAAACACATTGACTTTTAAACAAGCTTAGTACACATATTAACCAACATGTAACCAAGCATTATGACACATTTTTCTTCCGTTTTGTCCTTGGCTGCCGTATACCTCACAAATACCACAACCCATTTGCTTGTTTCCCCTTAATACTACCTAGAGTCAAGTGTAATCAAGTTGCATGTATCAAGGCTCACATAAACTCTTGGTCATTAACCAAAAGTCCTTCTCCTCTTCCTTCTTAAAAACCAACGAGCCACAAGACTCATCACACATTTCACTTGCAAAAATCTCACCAAAACCTCTAAGTGTATTCAAGATTAGTCTTGGAAGATTGGGTAAAGAGTCTTAGAAATAAGCTAGGAGCTTGGAAGCAAGTTTGGGTTATAAAGATTGTCCTTGGTCTCTTTCTTGTTCGAACCTCACTCAAATCGTTGTAAGGTCTCCTTCCTAAACTAAACTTACACATAAGCTTACATATGTACATTTGATATTTCACGACATACTACTAATATGTTCAAGTTTGAAAATAAAAATGAAACATGTTCTTGTATACTACTCGACAATATAAACACATATGAGTAGGAACTTGTGTTTCGAGCTTGTGTGGTAATCTTGAAACTTGCTTAATATTTGTGAACATCTCGAAAGAAAATAAGCTAGTGCTTATTTGTTTGTTTACTCGACACACACACACACATTTACGGTTTAATGGGAGTTTTCTTTGGACTAAAAACAAATAACTAAGTAACTATAAACCTAAGGCTAACTTGAGTATTGACACATCTTTGGAATAATGTTAAATGGCTCACTTTGGACTTGTGTTTCCATCCGACAAAACTAAAACAGAAACAAACCTCAAACACACGCATGCATGCCTACTACTGTGTATTTTGTACTAAAGAAAAACGCAGCCTAAGCATGCATTATAAGCCCACTGTGAGGAGAAACTAGCACCAAAGTGGAACTAGTCACTGGTTGGGACGTTTGCACTGTGAACGAGAGGTCCCTGGTTCGAAACCCACTGTTGGCACTTTTTCCTCCTCTTTTTATTTTGCAACTATCACCCTTTTGGCAGAACTAACCCCTCCACTTCAAGTAACTATATAACTAAAATAAAACATAGTTCTAAAAATATAAAAATCAAATCTTTGAAAATATTTTGTGAAAGCAGATTTTGAGGGACTAAAAGCGACAAATTCTGGAAACTTTGAGCATGAGATATTTTTGGGAACAAAGTGTCATTTTCTAAAAGTTTAAGGGCTAACCTCGTACTTTTTGTAAATCAAGGGTAAAAAGTGAAAAATTGAGAAAAGTTTAGCAAAACTTATGATTTCATTATAAACCCGTAAAAATAAGTATATTGAGCATAATATTTTCAAATAACGATAAGATTTATTCCATGCACAAATATATATATAAGTACATGTGTATATTTTAGAAAATCATTAAGTATATGTAAAGAGATATATATTCCGATAAAATACCCGGGGAATCTAAATACATTAAAATGCTCTATTATTTTGGTCGTAAACCAAAACGTATATCATTATTCTGAGACTTGCCATACTAATTATAGGTCGCGTGACGGTACTTCGTGCTCATACTACTTGACTTTACACTACTCAGATACCGTTTGCTAAGGTGAGTTCATAACCTCGCCTTTACTTATTTCTTTCAAACCCCGCGAGGGAGATGCATGCTATAAACTAGAACACAAGTCTTTTCTTAAACTGTATGCTTGCATGATCATTATTATTATAGCCTAAGTTGCCTGCCATAAGTCCCTTACATCATGAACCATTAATCACTTGCTAGTGAACGCGAATATTGTGGATAGTACTATGGGAATTAACGACCTCGACTCGGTTACCGGAAATAACCGGGGCGCACTATATTTGGTTAACTATGGAATTGGCAATTCCATCTCTGAGGGCAATATTATTACTTACACCAGTAATTAGGTGTATGCAGTTAGTTTGGTGTCATGAGCTTAGCGCATAACAATAATCTATGTTTTCCATGGTGATTGTATTCGAAGCAATTATCATCTCTTACTTGTGTTCAACCATTTATTTAAACCTATGAATATCACTCAACTTTTGTTGACTTTTTAAGCATGTTCATCTCAGGTACTAATTAGAATATCATGAAGGCGTGGAGTGGACGTCATGGGACGCTTGAAGTGGTGTTGTTTTCAATTAAAGTTATCATTTCGTAAACGTTTAAACTATCTTTTGTGTAACTTCAAAACATGTGGTATTCCTTTTTGTGTTTCCAAAACGCTGAGTTCTATGAAATGGTAACTACCTTTTATTAAAACGTCTCTTTAGAGTCGTTTTCTATAACTTATGACTATGATCCTCTAAGTAATACCCCAAATAGTCTTCCGCTGTCACATTGTGATTTTGGGGGTGTTACAGCATATAGGGTCGAAATACTTCAATCTAAAAATGATCTATACACAATTCAGATAACATATCAAGATTATTACCATCCACAGACTCAAATTCTAACAGATGTTTTGTGGAATATCACAACTAGAAAATGATTGGTCAAATTTTCAAAAGCCATGTAGGATACTCTATTTCAACTTAGTCTTCATTGCATACCCTATATAACTTATAACCCAACTCATATTTCTCATATCATATTAGAAACTAAAAAATGGGAAATTGTATAAAAAAGCAGTCGGTCATTCACCCCGAAAACAATGATTGTCGATCACTAGTAACATCACCCGAAAATAAGTCTCATGTAGGTAACCATTGTGACAACAATCAAAAGGTGGACAACTATGGTGAAAAAAAGGTTAAGACGGAGATAAAGATTAAAATATCGAAAAAAACAGTTGGAAAAGTTGTTGGGTAGTGCGGAGGCGAAGGGATTAATGACGGAGCAACTACTTGCTATGTTAATGAGTGTTAGTGATCAAGTTGAATCTCATCAATAGGCATGGAGGCCTGCTTTACAAAGTATTCCGGAGTAAGCAACTAGCTACATATATGTGATCCGTATTAGGTTGTTATTAAACCAGGGGCGGAGATAGGGGAGGGGCACAAGGGGCATGTGCCCCTCATGCGAAAAAAATTGTAATGTAAAATTTCAAAAAAATTAGGCTTTTTTTTTGGAATTTGCCTCCCTTAAAAACCAATTTGTAATGCAGTTTCTAAAAATTATCAAAGTGTGCCCTTTTGTCACACCCCCAAATTACCTGTTTTGCAGCGGAATGGAATTCCTGGGGGATGACTGTCATAGCATCAAAGTTACAGTTATATCGAACGACCTAAAGTGTCGTTTTGAAAATATCGTTTGATTAAGTAAAATAATCAGAGTTTACAAAACATAGGTCCCAAAAGATTTCCAAAGTACCAATACAATTTTGTTACAATCAAACGATAGTTAAGTGCATAAAAATTCATATGAGACGCGTCGTCACCGCTACTCTATGATAAGTCCATATGATTGCCATGAAATGAATGCCTTAGATACCTAAGATAAAACATGCTAAAAGTGTCAACACAATGGTTGAATGAGTTCATACAGTTTCTTTAACATGTAAAGCTTTTAAAGAACGTTCATGCAGCAAAGGCAAAGCTTTTAGTCATTGAGAATAGTCCACAAAGCAAAGGCATTGTAAATCCACTCAGTTCCAAGTTCCGCCCATACAAAACTTGCAACTTGTGTGTTCACAACCCACTGCTAAAAGTGGTATGTCTAGTAGTCAAGTATACGTTGTCATAATAGTTCATAGTATAGCACCACGTATATAATAATGTAGAACACTCCGAACGTGGGAGACTTTGCACTGCTCCAATAAGGGAGACTACTTTGTCACTCGACCACCTAGGCGAGAATTATTGAGAACGCTCCACCAATATGGCGAGACTTTAGTATTGCTCCGTTCACATAGGTAGACTTTGCACACTCCACCAATAAGGCGAGACTTAGGTTAAGAACGCTCCACCAAAATGGCGAGACTTTTAGGTCGTAGTATGTACGGTTCAATTAGTTCAAACAAGTTATAAGTTTGTATTTAAGTTCAAGAGTTCCATTCAAAAGTTCGTTATTAAATTCAAGAGTTTAAGTCGAGTTCAAAAGTTCAAAACAGTCAAAGAGCTCAAATAATATAAAAAGGTTCAAAATAGTCAAAGTGTTCAAATTCACGTCAAACAAGTTCAAGATATATCAATAGGGTCCTTGTACAAGTTAAAAGAGTTCAACTATATGTCAAAAGGTTCAAATCAAGTTCAAATATATGTTAAAAGGTCCAAACCAATTTAAAAAGAGTTCAAATAAATATGTCGAAGGGTTCAAAATCAAGGAAAGTGATTCAAATAATAGTGTTCATATCCTAGTAATCAATTTAGTTCGGGCATAATCTACTTACTAGCATAAGTAGTGAAACAAAAGGTTAACAAGTTCATGATAGTTCAAACAATATAGTTTATGTTCATATAAGTGCAAAGAAAAAGCATGTAGTTGAGCATGTATCTCCCCCGAAGAGTTTATAAAACAATTAAACGAGTAAAAGTGGGGCTACGAACTCACCTGATGCAATGATTATGATGACAAAAGTAGATACACTGAAATGATGTGCGATCTCTATCTGCAACCTAATATGAATGATGGGTTTAGTTGTATGATGAGATTTAAGGTAACTAGGTACTAAACACTCATTGGTTTTTATTTCAAAACCCTAAAAGAGAAGTAAACTAGTGTTTATATCACTTGATCTTGAAAAATTATGATTTCTTCTTGTTTCTATGCCTTGGCCGAATATCCAAAGAGAAAGGAGAGAGTTTGAGTAGATCTTTCACCTTTGAATTATGTGTTGTATGTGTTTAGTTTGTAAATATCTTGTATCAAATTTTGCCTAGTCATTTAAATGTGTGGGTGTCCAATTATTTGTAAGACTTTTATAAAAAAAATGGTGACTAACATGGGGAGGTCGGCAAGGGGGGGGGGGGGAGTAAATAGGTTGTGTATTTTTGTTGTCCAAATGTAATTTAAGTTAAGTATAGTGTGTAATTTGTACATAAGATTAATTATTAAGTGTAGCGTTAGCTAGAAATCGATTTTAACGGAACAAAATAAAATATATCAAAGTCATAAAAATTATAAAAATACATTTCTCGCATGAATTGAGTGAATAAATAATTATCGAATTGAATTTACGAAAACCGTCGTAAATATATATATATATATAACAATATATATACAAAATAGTTTCAAAACATCGGGTAAACTAATAATATAATTTTTATAGTCTTAAAATGAGTATAAAAATATATCAGGATAATTTTTGGAAGTGTCGGATCAATTATTCAAAATTAAATGATCGTACGATAGCGTTTATTTAATAGAAAAATATGCGTTAATGAAATATGCAAACCCATGCATGAACTAATATGAAAATGGCATTATCGACAATGTGTAGACTAACTCTAGTCTATATGTAATGTTCTTAATGATGTTCCATGAATACGCAGCTAAACCCTTACGGTTACGCGAATTAGATACTTGTAAACCTAGTTTACGAAAAATGATGAATAAAAATCATGAATATAAAATTTTTCTCCGGGAATGAATAGTGTTTTGTGAATAGTAAAATTTTGAAATAACCTCTCAAAATATCAAATCGGCCTCAAAAACGATAAATAGTAAAATGATAAATAGTAACCGATGAATAGTAATTTCCCGAGATGAATACTAAAAATTTTAAAGTTTGTAAAATGACCTGAAATTGAGAATTGTGACACCTTTCGAACATAAATTTCTTGCTCCGCCCGTTATTACAACCCAATAACTTGAATTTTTTCTTTTTTAGCCTATGTACATATATATTTTTTTCAGGCAGATATTTGTCGAAATTCTTTAATTTATTTTTATTTAAGTGCATATTACTTGTTATTATTGGGGTACTTGTGTTTTCATGATTTGATTTCAATACTGAACATGTGATCTGTATTGGGTTGTTAAATCCAATAACGTGATTTTTTTTTTTCTTTTTTAGCCTATGTAACTTTTGAATAGACTTGTACACATAATTTTTATTTTGGTCGATACATGTTGAAACTCTTTAATTTTTTTTGTATTTAACTGCATATTACTTGTTATTATTGGAGTACTTGTGTTTTCGTGGTTTGATTTCAGTACTCAACATGTAATAGTTTAAATCACTTACATCTACAAAAGCGTTATCTACTCAGTATAAGATCTATACAACAACGAAGGACGGACCGAAAGAGGTTCTGGGGATGTTACGAATCTTCACTGATTTTAGTTAAATACAGCTCATGACTGTTAGCTTTTAATCCATAACTACCAACAATACTGCATTGCGTGCAAAAATATTATTAGAACGTTCTTAATATTAAAAATTTTCAACGATCTCAAAGTTATATAGTTTAGGGATGCTTGATAGGATGTTTTTGAGGGTGGGTAATGGTAAAGGTAATGATACACCCACTCAAATTCATCTACAAAAGAATCCCACACGCTGAGGTGGCGCGGGAT
Source organism: Chrysanthemum seticuspe (assembly GCA_019973895.1). Taxonomy (NCBI): domain Eukaryota; kingdom Viridiplantae; phylum Streptophyta; class Magnoliopsida; order Asterales; family Asteraceae; genus Chrysanthemum; species Chrysanthemum seticuspe. The sequence continues at coordinate 8,168,194 of BPTQ01000006.1, read as the reverse complement.
GATTGGTTTTTTGTGGGAGCCACTCCCACAAAAAACCAATCATCCCGCGCCACCTCAGTGTGTGCGATTCTTTTGTGGATGAATTTGAGTGGATTTAGCATTAGTGAAAAAATAATATTTGTTGTTATATAATGGAATGACCCATTACTCAATAGTGGGTAATGGACCAATACCCAATAAATTGAGGGGAATGATTTTTTCTCTCTTTCCCTTTCTTCACTATTATCATTTTCCTTTTCTTTTTTCCGAGTTTGAATCAAACACACCCTTAGATATAAACATGTAGATCAATAATACGAATACTTATAAAGTTGTAACTTATAAATGCTTTTTGACGACTAGCGCTAACTTCTAGTAAGATCGGCGAATTAATACATAATGAAACTTTTATAAAAAAAACCCTACTTAAGAGATGTTAAGTTTTTTGCTTTTTATTACTTCATAAAGAATAACTCTAAAAAAACCTCTCTCTAACCAATAACACTCCCACCTCTCTCTAAACTATCCGGCCACCGGCCTCACCTCCGGCCGCCGGTGCCGCCGTCCGGCCACCACCTCACTGCACCGCCTTCACCTTGTGATAGATCTCGATCTCGTGGTTACTAGTATATGGCGTACGCGCCTTAGAAACCATTCACGCATTGTAAATCTTAGATCTTTGTCTCGATTTGGATTGTTATTCTATAAGAGTTGAGTGAATAGATCGATCCAAGGTTGCGTTATTACGGGCTTTCAAACTGTTTGGTTTGTGAAGGGGTGTTCATCCGTGTGTTTACAACCGCGACCCATCACCACCACGATCTCGTTCCTGGTCGTGTGCTGGTTATGGTCAAAGATTGTTTTGGACTTGCTGGTGTTAGAAGATTGAAAATGTTTAGTCTTATTTGAGGTGGTAATATTTTATTTTTATTATATTTGCTGGTTTAAAGGGTTTTTGGGTTTGTTTTGATGTCGAAATTGGGAGAGGAGCTAAATAATTTGTCACGCCCTATGGCTGAAGATAACAGTGCTACTGTTGATTTGTCGAAGGTGACTGTGAGGAAACCTAAGAAGTCTCGACCTAAGGATGTTACAGGTGTGGCGAAGCAGCCTGTACTAGACTTGTTAGCTGAAAAGTCTTGTGATACATCCCCTCATGTTCAGGTTGATGATAACATTTGTGATGAGTATGTGGAGGATGTGGCGTCTTCAATCAAGAGGAACCATGACTATATTGCTGCTCTATTTGGTATCTCGCTTAAGTCACTACGTGACATTAATGATTTTACTTTGAGTTGTGAGGCTGGTAAATATCCGGTATGGGCTGAATTAGATAAAAATGCTCGAATAATGGTTATGGATGCTCTTTTTTATTTGAGTAATGCTTTTGCGGCCGTACTTAAAGCAAATTCTACGACTCTTAAACCTACTAATGAGTCTCCTATTGTCCAAGATGTGAATGCTACATCTTATGTTGGAGCTGCAGGTGTGAGGGATGTTCAACCTATTAGTGATACTTTGTTTCGTCCACTGGTTGCTGAACCTGCTTTTGAAGGTGTTAACGTATCAATCCCCCGCCAAGTGGTTGAAAAGGTTAGTACTCGGTTGGAACACACTTTGTATGGTTATTTTATTGTAAATAGGACGGCGTTTCCGGTTGTTGAATATTATGCTAGAAATAACTGGGGGAAACATGGGTTGAAAAAGATTATGATGAATTCCAAAGGTTTCTTTTTCTTTAAATTTGATACATTAGCTGGGTTAGAAGCTGTTTTGGAAGGTGGTCCGTGGATGATTCGCAAATCTCCAATAATCCTTAAGAAATGGTCTATGGATACTAGTGTGCATAAGGAAGAATTGACTCGTATTCCGGTATGGGTTAAATTGCATGATGTTCCTCTTCAAGTTTTTGAAAAGGATGGTATTAGTTTGATTGCTACGTTTATTGGAAAACCTATTATGCTGGATTCTTATACGAGCTCTATGTGTAAGGATTCATGGGGAAGAAGTAGCTTTGCTAAGAAGTAGCTTTGCTAGGTGTCTTATTGAGATCAACTTTGTAGCTGATCTTGTGGATGTTGTTACTATTGGGTTCCCATCACTTTCTGGGGAGGGTTTTACTAAAGCTACTATCCGTGTTGAGTATGAATGGAGACCTCCCAGGTGTAATGTATGTATGATTTTTGGTCACACTCATGATCAATGTCCTAAAAAGGTGGTGAGTCCTCCTGTTGTTTCTAATCCACAAGTTGGTAATCCAAGTGTGGTGTTGGATAATGACGGTTTTCAAATGACTGGTAAGAATAAGAAGAAGGGTAAAGTAAAGTCTACTAATGGTAATCGGTTTGTTGGTCCATCAGTTAAACAGAATGTTAAATATGTCCCTAAGGCGGCACCTAGTGAACCTAAGAAGAGTTCTACTTCTATGGGTAAAGATTCTAAATCATCGACTATGTTGAAGTCTACTGGCACTACCTCAAAGGAAGTTAATATTACTACATCTAATCCGTATGCTGCATTGGTACTGGATGGTGAAGATGATGAAGAACATGTCGAAAATGTGTATGATGAATCGGCTAACTTATTTTATAATCCACATTGAATATAGAGTTGCGCTCTATGGAGTGGTTCTATGAACCTAGGCGTCTTACATTTATATTGTTTATTTAAATGTAATCGTTTCCTATTCTGTTGTTAGCAGTTTAGCGTTTGTTGCTGCGTTTAGCAGTTGTATGTTGCTTTGTTACATTTGTAGAGTCATTTCGCCTATGTAACGGGCTGAGGACATGGGATTCACTTATGTCATTTGTTCTTAAAAGCTTTTTGGATATATTTACCGGGGTTTTAAGGCCCTTTTATCCAAAAAAGATCGATGAATTAAAATGGTGTACCAATCACACTTTAAACACTTGGCTCCATTTTCTAATATTTCGTACTGACCATGCTAGTCAAATTATGAGGCTTGCAAAATTTACTTCTCATCCTTGAGAGTGACTTAAAGCTAGACTCAGTAATTAATTGTTTTGAAGTTGTATCAAATTAATTTCCTATTATCAAAAGCACAGATATTAAAATTTGATATCGAGATTTATTTATTACTTTTTCTTCAAATTATCATTTCAAAAATTTTAGTTTGTTTTAACTATGTATTTAATTTTTTGTCGACAATTATTGTAAGTTGAAAATCATAACGTATTACTGATTATAAAAAGTTAAAAACTCAAAGAATAAAGGGCCCGTTTCGTTCTTATACAGATTTAGGATTAAGATTTGAATTTGGATTAACACCCTTGCCTCTGGAGACAGCCTTTTGTCGATCCTCACCCCTTGCAAGGCCGGAGGTTCTTTTCTGCCTTTGGCATAACCGAAAGCAGCCTTTCTACCTTAGGTAGGGGTATGACTGTCTACGTCTTAACTTCCCCATACACCGTGGAAGATGGTATTGGGACCCATAACCCGTGGAAGACGGTACTAGGCATTGCTCTTTTTTTTTTTCTTTTTCTTTTTTTTTTCTTTTTTTTTTTTTTTTTTAAATTTGGTTTATTATTTGAATTTAGGGTGCATTTGCTTTGTTATTTGAAATCGCAACGGGTATAGGTTTGAATAATGTGTGGTATTGTAGTGAATAGGATTTGGATTTGGTATAAATTGAAAGAAAAGTATGAGAATGATTGCATTAAAGGTGTTTGTTTTATATAATAAAACTGGGATTAGGATTATGTTTTGAGATTATTTGATGAGAAAATTTCTTAAACGAACTCTTTCTACTGTTACTTTACAGATATAAACCTCGCCTATACATTTTTCTAAAATGAACTTTTCAATATTATACGTTAGATTCGTATCATAATAGTTTTTAAACCATACACGTGTATAAGGAATTCATGGGCGTGGGTCTGGGCGAGAGACTAGCCAGTAACATGAATAGGCGTGGCCTGGGCGTGGGAGAGGCGAGGGCCTGGGCGAGATTGCTCTGCCAGGCGTGGGCCTGGACGTGGAGTTAAGGCGAGGAAGATGGTGAGCTAGGCGTGGTCCTAGGCGAGTGCTAGAACAAGTAGTATGCGAATGATGAATGGTGGGCGAGATGCTAGGCGAGTTTATAAGTTTTATTCACCAAAAATTTAAATGCTAGGCGAAGGCTTAATTGTTGGGCGAGTACCAAAACGTTTCATGTTATTTTATAAAGACATAAAGTAGGATATAATGATATATTGCTTTCTTACATGTATGACAACAACAAAAATGAATAAATAATTGCATCCTAGTTTGACTTTCATGTGACATCTTTTATGATGTTTTTTTCTAACTTACAACAAATATTATGAGACACAGAGTTATTTAATGTTTGGGATGAAAAATAGGCGAGTGAATCTTGAGGGCGAGTAAACCAGGCGAATGAAAAGAGTGATAGTGACATATTTGGTTCATTTTCGTAAATAATGAGAAAAAAGTTCAAATTAGTAAAGTCACTATCTATAAAGATTATTTAGGTAATTAACTTTTATTTTATTGATAAAAGGGAATTAAATAAATAAAAAAGGGTTTGTCTATATGTGCTCTAAGGGCACAAGTTAAGCACATTAAAAGGACATCGGGATCCACAGAAAAGGACACAGGGATCCACAGAAATTGTACTTTTCTATGGATCTTTGTATTTTTTTCTGTGGGTCCCGGTATTCTTTTAGTGTGCTTAACTTGTACTCTTAAGACCCAATCTAGAAAAATCAATAAAAAATAAATTGTACGTAAACTGAAAACAATTAAATATTTGAAAACAATTTTACATGTGGTACAATCACACGTTTACCTATAAAAACTATGCAAAAAGTCATGATAGTCTCTGATATGGTGACTTTTGATGAATCCTTCATCTAAAGGTATTAAATATCTGCCTATTATATAAGCAAAGGCCCTCAAATTACTGTAGAGGCTCCATAAAAAGACACATCAACACTAAGAGGCTTCATAAAAAAGACACGTCAGCATCAAGAGGCTTCACAAAAAACAACACATCAGCATTGTTGATACAAAAGCTGGGCGTTCCTTATTTGGACTCCGATTCTCGTACCAATTAGACCTTGATGCTTGAGACCTGCGCACTAAGAAAACAGAAAACACCGTTAGGCTTATCGTGGGATTGTCTCCCACGATTATCCTCCGGCGTGAGAGTAAGTAATCGGTTTTTAGGGTTTAGTAGAGAGTTAGGTTTTGTGATCGTACCTTTAATGAGGGCCGAGATGCCCTTTATATACATACGAAATCCTTGTTGGTTTCGTGCTCCACAACCTTCGGCGTATCCCGCCTAAGTCGGTTAGTTGATACATATCCCATAAATAAGAGATATCCGATATCAAGACCATAAATAACTTCGGGTTTGGGCCTTCGTGAGCCCAAACCGTTACCGTGTTAGCCCACTCGTACTAGCCCGAGTGTTAGTAGCGTCCATTGGTCGGATTCATGACCCGAATGCGGACTATACGTCATCAAGCACCAATACAGTTACCAATTGTTCAACCTTTGAAAAATTAAATACCCTCTTGCATATCTCACTTGCATATGACCCAATTTTCTTTACTCACATTCTCTCTCAAAATTTCAACTATCTGCTACACAGTTGCCATTTTCCGGCAAGGTGGTTTTCCGACAACAGTGACGCCATACTTCTTTTCATCTCTTAATTTTTTTTCGATTATGATTATATATTTAAACTTATGTGTCGTTGATTTGTGTAGAATGTGTTTCGTAACTTCAGGTTTAGAACTAGAAGTGGTGGTAGTAACTCCCCTTTAGCTTCGATTTCCGCTACCATCATACAAGCTCCATCGGTAATGCCGTCTCCTTTTCCATTATTATGTTTCATTTGTAACAATTTTGTGTTTTTGTAATTTTTTTTGGGTTTGGTGTCTTTTAGCTATCAACTGAATGGTGGTGTCTTGAGAAGGAAAAGAATGATTTTCATCCTTGAAAATATAAAGATGTAAGAATTTCTCACAATTTTGTGGTGTATCTATTATGTTTGATGAAAATGACGGACTAATGGTGTTTTAATTGGAATAAAAAAGATGTTGGTTTGGTGGCTTTTTGTTAAGAAACAAAACCGAGGCATCTACTTCATTTTCTTTTAATAATATTTTTTTTTTCATGTGTTTGTCTTTTTAATTTTTTTTTTATTTGTATATCATTTTTTAGAAACGTTAGTTTAATCATATAATTTTGCTTGCTCATGAGGTATGATTTCTAAGCCATTGGGTTATTTTATTTTTATTATTATATATTTTAGATTTATTCAATTCTACCGTATACAAAAAAAACTTATTTCTCATTAAACAAATTTCATATGTATTCGATTCTTTTAGTGTCATCCAAATATATATTTTCTTATTCGTATTTAGCTTAGGTGGGTATATCGGAGAGTATAAATCTTTTTAATTGTTACGAAAAACACAGTTTCTGAAACAAAAGTAACCTTATCGTATATGATCTTTTTGAATATTAGACACACAAGAAAGGGAGAAACCAAAACATTACTATTGGGCACACAAAAAAATTGTATAACATAATAAGTATTTGATTATTTGGAGAATATTTGCAAATTTAAGTAGGAAACAAAAACTATACTGTCTCTTTAGTAAAAACGAGTGTGTGAACCCGCGCGATGCAGCGGGATTGGCTTCAAAGGACTTACTTTGTAGCGACACTTAAACCTTAGGGACTAATTTTGCCAAGTTGCTATAGTTAGCAATTAATTCTACATGACTTACTTTGCAACGTCGCTTAAACCTTAGGGACTATTTTTGCCAGATTGCTATAGATAGCAATTAATGCTGTAGGACTTATTTTGCAGCGCCACTTAGGGGTGTCAAATGGGTTGACCCGACCCGACCCGAACCCGATAAAGCCTTATAGGGTCGGGTTCATTCGGGTTCAACTCGACTTATCGGGTCTATCGGGTCAACCCGACCAACCCGATAACCTTATAGGGTCGGGTTAGGGTTATATTTTTCATACTTTATCGGGTTCGGGTTCAACCCGATAACCCGATAAATGTATAAGCCTTCCTTGTTTTTAATTTATTTTAAACCCAATAACACTTAAAATCCTAGTATCCTACTGCAATTTAATGGCAATATCACTCTACTGCAATTTAATAGCAATATGTTAATGTTTTGTTTTGTTTTGTCATATGTTTTGTTAATGTTCGTTCAGTACTTCAGTAGCCTACTACTACAATTTAATGTCATATGTTTTGTTTTGTTTCTCTAAGCCTACTGCTCATATACATAATCCCAGGCTCCCAGCTTTAGATACCGCCTTTACACAACTGTAAATGCTATAAATTTGTATAAAAGTTTTCTGCACACTCTAAATGATATAAATGTTAACTGCACTACTTAATTACCTAAACTTGTATAAAAGTGACAAACTGTTACTAACGCGAGCTTATTATAAGGAAAAAGAAAGAGTGGTTAATATTAAATCTTGTGTTATTATTTTCACCAATTCAAGATTGTGTTTTGTGAATCAGTAAGATAGTTAACTCGCCACAACCCGATAACAACCCGACAACCCAACCCGATTCAACCCGACCCGTTATGACCCGAAACCTGATAACCCGATTTCTTATAGGGTCGGGTTAGGGTCAATATTTGAAACACCCAAACCCGAAACAACCCGACCCGACCAACCCGATAACCCGACAACCCGACCCGATAACACCCCTAGCGCCACTTAAACATCAGGGACTATTTCTGCCAACTTAGGAAAGTTTGCAATTAATGTTTGCTACAGGACTTACCTTGCAACGCCGCTTAAACCTTAGAGACTATTTTTGCCAGATTGCTAAAGATAGCAATTAATGCCGAAGGACTAATTTTGCAGCGCCACTTAAACATCAGGGACTATTTCTGCCAAGTTGGGAAAGTTTGCATTTAATGTGTTGGTTTGTTACTGTTTTCTTCACCGCCTTTTAGTATATATAGTAATTGTGGGTAGTGACGTAGTGATTTTTAAGATGTCTTACCAAAACAAATATCATGACAATTGACATACAGGGAGGGTGGTGAAATTTTTGAAGAAAGAAAAGAGTGACTATTATTGACTTGTACAACTCATTAATTGAATGTGATGTCAAGTGTACATAGAGTATGTGTATTAGGTGAGCAAGTGATGGGTGAATGATGGGTTGAGAGAGAAAAGGACACGTTTTGTCTCCATGTAGTAAAATATCTATTGATTCATATTTTGATGTTTGTTATGCGGATCGTGTGATAATTGTACATTGTTATTAATGCAAAACATTTATTTTATTTTATCTCAAGTATACAATTACCACAAGCATAACATTACCTCTAATGTTCCAAATGAACATTAGAGGATCCTTATCTTATGCGTCAAAGAAAAATCTGTATGACCAATTGGATTTCAAATGTTAAGAGATGTTCTTTGTACAATGCAGAGATGGCCAAGATTATTTAATAATATTTCCTTCCTAAATTAAGTATCATTAATTCTAATAGTTTTAAAAGATTAAAATAATATTTCATTGGTACAGTAATGCTCAACTCTACTTTGTAGTTACGAGAAAAAATATACACGTCAAAGTAATTATCACTTATTCTTATATTTGATCTTGAATAACATTAATATTACAAAACTAAATATAAATGTGGAGAAAGATGATTTTCTTACATGATTATATTTATAAGACATAAAATGTAAAAATATAGAGTGATGAATATTTAATTAAAATATAGATTTCTTTAGATTTGATGTTATAGACATAACGAGCATGGTAGCCCGCGCGCTGCTGCGGGATTGCTCGTTGATAGTGTCAATCGGTTTTTTTTTTTTTTTTTTTTTTTTTTTTAAACGTTTGTCGTTATGTGTAAAGGTGTCTTAAACTTTGGTCCATTTTCACATAACAAACACATCTTTAAGATAACAAACTTGTCCCACATTGTTGCAGGTCACAGTAATGATTTATAAGCATGTCCAAAAAAAAACAATCTAAGTAAAACTTAGTATGTTTACATCTGATGTTGAAGGGGATGACATACCATACAAAGGCAAATCAATGTTTTGCAACCATAGTATTATGTATATGTAGAATGTTATTAGTACAAAATCTTTTAGATTTGGCAAAACATGCTGAACTGATACATTATCTCTATATTATGTAGATATCAAAGTTATACCATTGTCGCCATACAATACATATGGTTAAGCCAAGAGTTGTACCTTAAAACATGCTTTATTTAATTTCATATCTGTTCACATTTAGCAAACACAACTGGTATCTTTCAATAAATTGAGAATAAGCTATATCTACCTGTGAATAGAACATGCATTTTGAAATTGGCCATATGATCTGAAGTGGCTAAAATCTGTTATAAAACACCTTTTTATATGTTTGTGAAAATGATGTAACTCAAGTACCTAGAGACATAGATAAGTAGCTCGTAAATGAATGGGAAAAAAGATGGAAGAGGCGACAGAGACCATCCGAGGGCCACGTTAGTGGATCTACAACATTCTGAAACAAATGTTTGAATATTAGCATTGCAGTTCTAAAAACCTGTGATTAAAATGCCAGTTAAGGTTTTGCAAAGACTTTTAATTAAAACATACGAAACATGTAGAATCCTATACCTTGTGCCGCACTCCACAGCTGCAACCGTGTGCTGCTCACTTTTCGCTACTTTTTCTCATTAACCTCAACCACTCCTTCAGGCCTTGTGTAAATCAATTGTCTTATTCCACTTCAGCTTGGCAGATTTATTCAGGTTGTTGGTTAGCTGAAGAACGATAAAGGCCAAAGCTCGCCTTTAAAACACAAACATTTCACCCTGACAAATCTACACTGTTGGGAACTTGAAAGCCAATACTGCACAATGATAGGAACATAAATCAATCTTAGATTAAAATATAAAATATAAAATATATGTGCCAATTGATAAGTGCAAGGGATGAACTTGCCTATCTAGATAGCTTCTTGTTGCATTACCGTCCCAGATATGAATGCCCTTATCTTGTGAAACCTGATGATAAAAAACATGAAGATATGAGTTATACATACAAACGCAACTTTTGAGTAATGACTATACATACAGAACAATGGATTCTGCATATTACTCGTATTCCCTCCACAAAAAATGATAAGACTTTTGACATAAGCTTTACCAAACACCTTCAAATTGCTTAATTTCTTTTCCAAACTAAAATTAGCTATTAATCTCTTAAAATAAGCTTACCCAAACAACCCCTGGTATTCAGGTTCTTGGTCATTGGTTACACACGACCAACAAATAGTGATGTGTCACCTTCTACTTTATTATAAAACCGTTTATGCTATACTTGCTTATTCATCATGGTCATTGGTTACACACGGCCAACAATTACAACATTTGCCTAGCGTGTATTCCAAACATCCTATATACCAAATTTAAAACCTATTAACCTGTTCGAAAGATGTGTATACTAACAAAAGATCTAGTTTTATGAGCAAACGCATTAAATATATTACCATGGCAGCCTCTCGACCTGCTGCCACACCAGGTACACCTATCATTAAAAATATTAGTACATTAAAATTTAGCCTAAAAAACAGTTTTGGTACATGGAGCAAATGTCGTCTTATACTTGTTAGTTCTGATTATAACAGTTTTGGTTTCCTAATTTAAGCACTCATGAAACAACAAAAATTGATATGAAAAAAAGGAACTACTTTCGTTACTTACCATGTAACTATAGCATTCCAGGATACCAAAACTTTCCTACCCATCTTATCAAAAACCCTCCTCGCCGACATCAAATCCCCACACTTCCCATACATACCAATCAACGCCGAACCAACATAAGAATTGACCTCCATCTCATTCTCCACAACATAATCCTCAACCACCTTCCCAACTCCAAATTCCCAATATCCCCACACGCCCTAAGAACATTGAAAACCACGCCATGTGATTGTAGCAAGCTTAGTACATTAAAATTTAGCCTAAAAAACACATGCTTGACTAAAACCATGGAGATGGAAACATACTTGGGTTTTTATCCCTAACAATTATAGAACTCAGTTTCTTAAAACATGATCAAAACTTGTGAAAGTAGGCAGTTTAAATTCAGGACTCATTTGACCTTGCATATTAAAACTGAAACGAACACAATGCTTATTATCTATAATTATATATGATTACTTATGAAATCAGAGTTTTTGTTTTTAATCCAAAAGGGTTATGAGGTAGCTTAGTTAAGCTTATGGATTATTCATAAGACATAATCTTGCCTGACCTCGTCTCCATCTTTCCTCTTCTAACTCAGTTTTTTATTTCTTCCACTGCCTCATCATTTTCCTCATTGGTGTGGCTGTGATGGGAGATGAGCAAATGGCAAACACCACATCACCATAAGAAAAGAAAAAAATGCTTGTCACGCACCACATGTTTGGGATTGTTTACGTACATGCTTCTCTATGTATAGCATACTTTTAGAGCAAATGGCAAACAACACATCAGAAACTGTTCTTTGCAGCTTTAAAGCAAGTTACATATCCGGATTTTTTTCTTATAGCTGGTTATCTAATCTTGTTATTCCACACGTCAAATAAAGACTTTTTAAACACAATGCCATTGAACACGAATAAGAAATCAACCAATAGCCACAGAAATCATAAAAAAATGGAAACTTTACATACCCGTTATATGGCTCCACAACATTCTCAGGTTCTTCAAGTGTATTCAATTGTCAGAAATCCAAACCCTCTACTTTGTTCATTATCCCTATTATATATATCACCTACAAAACCACACCTTTTATCATAACCCAAATTTTTTATATAAAATTAAATAAGGAGTGTATATTTATAATAATAACTAAATTTAATTTCCAGCAGCAAATTTATTTGACCGAATACCAGGTTTGTATCTTGATTAGCGCCTACAAACACAACACGACAAAATGAACATATATTAGCAAAGGTAAAGGCCTATACCACAAACGCCAATTAAGGGGTGTAACTCATAACTACAAACCAACGTATTTTGAAAATTTAAAAAGTATTGTTATACATGACTTGAAAAGTTATTTGTACCTTTCAGTTTTGCCGAATATGACCCTGTTGCAAACAGAGTAGTTTTTTTGCTTCATGACCTGACCATACTCTTCCTGCCAAAAAAAAAAAAAAAAAAAAAAAAAAAAAAAAAAAAAAAACCGTAAACCCTCAACTCAATTGAACACTCACGCAACAATCATAGAGGCAAAAAGCAGAATCCATCTTCACTAATCAAATAAAAATCTAATCTTTAACATTCAATCATCAAAAGCAGTCACCCAACTCACAAAACAAAAAGTACCCATTATTCCAAATAACATAATTAACGAAACCCACAAATCTTATAATCAAATACTAAAAACCCGTCAAATAAAAATCAATAATTTAACACGCAATTATCCCATAGTTAACTATATTCCAAACAACATGATTAACAAAACCCATAAATCTTTTAATCAAATACTTGAAACCCATTAAAAAAAATACATAGATTAATTAAGCAAGAGATTACTCATAAGAATCATCAAGATAACACTGTAAAACAAAGAAATACTTACCCGCTTCGCCTTATTTGTTTAGGGTTTATGGTTTGATGTTTTAAAGAAGCTGATGAAATTTTTTTTAGGCGAAGCGGAGCGTGTTTTTATACGTTACAAAAATATAACTACTTCTTTACAATTATGTCGGAGGTTCTAGAAACCGAAAGATAATGAACGGAGCGTGTTTTTATTTTTGTAAGTCGGTGGAGTTCGTGTTCTGGAAGGCGGTGGAATTGGCAGGTGAAAGTAGTTATACTTCGTATTCACACAGTGGACATCTTATGAACAGTAAAACTCTAACCACACCTTGACCAATAAGAGAGCGCCACATAATTGTAAACATGTACTATACCAATTCTAAACCAATGGGCTCTTGACAGCAATGCATGTATAAGCCGGATTTGTGTACGCTGCCCAAACAGCTATTAGAATATATAGATAATAGTACAACGTCACATGCTCAACTGCATGTTTATCTTGACTTTTATATGAATGACATAAAATTGAAGAAAGACGTATGACCCATTTAAATAAGAATTTCATTAAATAATAATCAAGTTTCAATATTGTTCAACTAAAGTCATTTAAAATTAGTTTTGGTTACAAAAACCACTTAAGTTTAATTTTTGTCTCTCTAAAGTCACTCAAACTTTATTTTCACTACATAAATCATTCAAGTTTAAATATTGTTCTAAGATTGTGAAAAGTTTGAACATTTATATAATAAAAGGATTAGAAACTTGTAAAATTTGTAGTATATATAAAATTAGTTGGGAGAAGTTAAATTTAGGGGCTGGTTATTATTCAAGGTACAAGTGCTTGATGCATGTCTAAACACATTAAAAACAACTCTAACGTAGCGTTTGGTATGTCGTAATCAAAGTCGTAATGGAAATGATTATTACGATGTAATGAATAAATGTTGTTTGTTTACATTTATAGAATGTAATGATTCATTGCAAGTAATGACCCATTACACCAAAACCATTCCTGAGGGGTCCCCTACTTTTTTTTCATTACATCTTGTAATGGAATCAAAATTACATAAAACTCCTTCATTAATTAACCACATTAAATAAACTTTCTATTATTAATGGATATTTTAGTCTTTTTATTATCGATTCCATTACGTCTTATTATACAAACCAAACATATTAATAACTACAATGAATCATTACATTACACTCTTCATTCCATTACATCGTTTTTACCAATTTTTTTATAAAAGTTACTAAAGTTGGACAATATTAAAAATTGAGTGGTTTTTGTAGTTGAAATTTTTTTTAAGTGACTTTAGTGAAACATTTTTGAAACTTGAGTGGTTTTTATAGTTGATATAAAGTATGAGTGACTTTAGTGGAACAATGATGAAACTTGATTACTATTTAGTAACATTTTCCCTTTAAATAACAATAGCAATAGCAACAAACATATGATTTATTTAATAACAATAGCAATAGCAATAGACGCATGACCTACTTAATGACAATGGCAATAACAATAAGAAGGACGTATGATCATCTATTTGAGTCCGGATGCAGCTTCCAAGCGACAATGTGAATGAGTTGAGCATTATGTTACCAATATGACTATAAGAAAGTTTATAGCATAATATTATATTATAATGAGATTAATTGTCATTTTTTGTTGTACAACTATGTTGTAGCCTCGTAATTTTTTTTGAAAATTACAACTTTTACAAAAAGTAGCGTGCATATACATATTGTCGAAAACCTCAAGTGTAAACTTCATGGGCCATGCTAAGCACTGCCTAATTCACTTCCTAGTTGTGTTAAATACATTAGTCTCACACCAAACTATTACTTTTTCTATCATTATATTACTTAACTAGCTAAAAGACCCGTGAAATTCACGGGTATTTTTAAGTAATATCGAAAAAGGTAGTAAATAATATTGCGTATTATGAAGTTATAAGTTAGAAAAAACCACATCTATATAAAAAACGTAAAGTATACAGTCGGTCACACTCAAACATCTGTTATATGAAACACAATAATCAAATATTCCAAAAAAGAAAATAAACATCTTCAATCCTAATTTCTACTAATGCGAGATACATGTACATGTAGCCTTGATCATAAATTGTTTAGCATTTCTTTGTACACCACGTTGGTGGTGGTATACTGAGATTTCCATATTCGTCATGAATAACCATCTTCCATCATTTTTTTGCTCCTAACGTGAGAGACGGCCACATATGGCTTGTCATGTGTAAAAAAATGGTTGTGGCAAATACAACCCGACTTGCCCGAGAGATTGTCTCTGAATTTTGTTGATTGTCATCGCGAAAGAGGCGGACACGGGGAACTGCTTCATTCTAATCTTTAACGGCAAACGTGTATCAGAAGGTCTTATTCTCATTGACATCTTTAGGATGACAACCCACAGTCAAACACATACTTGCTGTTAACCGGGACACTTTACAATGGTCCCGGAAATAAGACTGTTTTAAAGAGGTTCCAACAATATCTTATCGGGATCCTTTTGGAATAATTGATAGGACCTGCGTAAAATCGCCACCAAAACCCACAGTCATGTTGCCAAACGTAGTGTCCATGGTGTCATGCTTTGACTTGCGTAAAATGTCCCATAATGATTTGTCTAATGCCTTGAAGTAATGCTTGCTAGTCATTGATCCCATGTAATTAGTTTGCATTTGGGTACCAATGCTGCCAAATCCCTTGGAGGATTAATCAAACATGTAGAGTGTTCATCATTGTTAGCGAGAATTTTTAATCATAATTCCCCCATCGGTTATTAATAATGATTACTCCATTTTAAACATATAGATTTGTAAACATAAGCATATATATGCACATGTAGGAACATCAAAAATGTTTGTTCATCGCATATGTAGTGGAACACATAGTATTAGGATTAAAAATTGGCTTTTAGTCGACTATCCAACAAACAGATACGGAAAGTTAAACAACTGGAATCAGATGCTCATTAAGCTTGATTAATTACACAAGCTAGAATCACATGTTAATGTCATAATAACTCGGTATCTTACAATACAAATGTATATGTTTTTTTGTCATCGTTGAAAATAAGCAGGTCGCGTCTCCATTCACACCAAGTTCAAAACAACCTAGACCTCCTTTGTTAAAACAACAAAATGCACCGCCTATGAAAAAGAAGTTCATCATTTCCTCGCATTTAACAGCTACATGCAATTATGATCTATGATAAGTCTTACGCATTCACAATGCATAAACAGGAGTCTAAACAATTTCCAAGAGCGATTGCATACAATAATGCCATTTTAATAGCAACCATTCGCTTACCCTTAACCAAATCATGTCAATAGTGACATGTACGTCAACAACTTTACCTTCATATACATGGGAATTTCTCTATTGACGTATATAGACGACGTCCCCGTGATATACCTGTAAATTAGATGTATTGTTAATTGATATAACAAAGAACTACAAAACCTAATCAATAACTGAGAAACCTAAAAATAAATTGAATGTCTACATACCTTTAAAAGCAAACAGATTCATATCATTTGTTCATCAACAAAAAAGTCAAATATATAGTGTATATATATATATATATATATATATATATATATATATATATATATATATATATATCTAACTCAATTCATCAAAAAAAAAAAAAAAAATCCCAACAGGAATTTTATTCTATCATATATAACAGCTTGATAGCTTTAAAAAAAAGGGTCAAAAGTGGCAAGATGTTTAGCTTCTTCATGTTAAAGCAAACATCTTTTGACCCCTTACCTTATTTATACACTTTTACATGAAAGAGCTCAATGCGTCCATATGTTAATCACATAATTTTAACAACTTAAGCAATAACTATAGCTTGGAAGATGCTAATATTAGAAGCGATAACTTATGTTTAGCTAAAATGCGCTTATAAGGCCAGTTACTTTTTCTTCAAAGCCACCAATTTGTATCTTACAGCTTTTGTTTTGTTAAGTATACATATATGTTATATGGCAGTTAAGTCTAAAAAATAAGAAGACATTTTCTAGTACAAAGTAATTGCTTAGGAGTTGCCATAATAGTAGAAGGACTCATATCAGGGAGCAGGGCAACAACTCCAGAGGCATGTGGTCAAGGCATGGATTAGGTACCAGATAAATTGGTGTGCAAAAAAAACCATGTATGATTTCATGCTACATATTGGAATGATACTTTACTTCAGGTGTCGTAATCAGATGGTACCTCAAAATCTCAAATCAAGATAATCAAGTTTCAGTTAATTCACTACACATCTATAATAACGGGTAAAAGTATCATATGCGCCTTTAAAATTATTATTAAGAACAAATTAAAACACAATAATGCCTAAGGTCAAACATACCTGATCCGATCCATTTAATTGTTAATCACCACCAGAAGGTACTTATTTTCACTCCCAATAATACCTGTTTTGACTCGTGACGCTTCTCATTAATATAACCTATACACATATCATATTCTTAATTAGGCACTTCAGGTATATAGAAACAGACTGAGAAATCAATAAGCAACCATCATTTAGTTTTTTGTACCTAGTAATCAGTTTCCTTTATCTATTGTGAAGCCAAAGAGCATAATTTAGATATGACCGAACCTTTACAAAATGACAAGTTCAAAATAGACTTATCATGGTTTCCAAGTATTTACTATAAGTTTATCCTGATGCAATTGCTATATCATGAAGCATCCTTTTTTAGTTGACGTGATTAATTTAACTTATATTACACGTCTCCTGATCTACTATAAAAGGTTTTAGGATAGGGTAAATTTTCGCACGTTTTAGCTAACACCAGGACACCCATTAGAACTTACACAAAGATATTTATATTTCAATGTATGGTTTGCGTAAATTTGTTTTTCAATTACCAATTTCCTGATTATAATACGAATACCATGTTATCCAACATTTAAATCTGTTGATTAGCACTTCTAAAGAAGACAATGTGTAGGAAGCAATGCTACTAACACTTCAATTATAGACCCATTTAATATATCTGTACAAATCCAATGTCTACCGCATTCACGAAAGATACATAACCACTTACCGGGTTGAATGAAACTATTAACAAAAATGTCAAAATCGTTATGTGTTCATCGGATTGATTTTTGAAGCCTAAAAAAAAGAAAGAAAAAAATAAAATAAAATAAAAAAATAAAGAAAAGAGCAAGTCTGCCTAAAATCAACAAACAATATGTACCTTGTGTGCATTATTTTTGTGAAACGGCATATATGTATGAATCTCGATTTTTAGAGAAGATATGATCTCTTTGTTGGTGAAGTTTTTTTAGAAGATATTGAATGGAGCGTTATCTTAAAAAACGAATGATCTGGCTGTTTTTTCATAGGGTTGAAGATATGTACCTTGTTTGCCACGTGTCAACTGTAGGTGAAGAGTTAATTATAGAAAAAATTAATTATGAGGCTGAAAAAAAACTCTGTTTTATTATATAGTATAGATAGATTCCAAAAGTCCAAAAACAAACTCGCCCTAAAAGATTATTAAATAGATAGGCTTTATAAGTACACTAATATTTTTAGTGAGCCACATTTACCACTCTATTCTCATCTCTCTAGATTTATTTAAAAATAATAATGTTTGTATTACAAAATTATTATATAAAATAAGGGTTAATATACAAAAAAGTTACTAAACTTTCAAAAAAATTTGTCTTAAGTCACTAATGTTTATCTTCTGTCATCTAGGTTACTATACTTCACGGGTTTTTCACATATGTTACTAAACCTTTTTATATGTGCCACCCTAGTCACTACATGGAAGGGCAACCGGTTGTGGCACATATGTTACTAAACCTATATAAACAAGTCACTAAACTTTGCGAAAAATTTGTTCTAAGTCACTAACGTTTCATTTCTGTCATCTAGGTTACTATACGTCCGTTTTTTTTACGGTTTCGTCCGTTTTCATCCCCTTTTTATGTTTTTATTCGTTTTCAACCGTTTTTTACGTTTTCATCCGGGTTTTTTACGTTTTCGTCCGTTGTTATACGTTTTTGTCCGTTCTTATACGTTTTTATACGTTTTATACAAATTTTATAAGTTTTTATTCGTTTTCGCCCGTTTTTGTCCCATTTTTTACGTCCGTTTTTATACGTTTTTATGTTTTCATCCGTCTTTATACGTTTTTGTCCGTTTTTATATGGTTTTGTACATTTTTTATACGTTTTCATACGTTTTTATGCGTTTTCATCCGTTTTTATATGTTTTCGTCTGTTTTTTTACGTTTTCGGCCATTTTTCTTATGTTTTTGCCCGTTTATCTATGTTTCATTCATTTTCGTCCCTTTTTTATGTTTGAAAACATAAGAAAATAGGCGAAAACGTAAGAAAATTTGACAAAAACGTAAGAAAAACAGATGAAAACGTATAAAAACGGATGAAAACGAATAAAAACGGATGAAAACGAATAAAAACGGATGAAAACATAAAAACTTATAAAAACGGACGTAAAAAATGTGACAAAAACGGACGAAAACGTATAAAAACGGACAAAAACGTAAAAAAAAACAAACAAAAACGTATAAAAACGAATGAAAATGAATAAAAACGTATAAAAGGTGTATAAAATCGTATAAAATGTAGTGACTTAGGACAAATTTTTCGAAAAGTTTAGTACCTTAGATGACAGGAATGAAACTTTAGTGACTTAGGACAAATTTTTCGCAAAGTTTAGTACCTTAGATAACATGTGCCACAACTTGGTGTGTATACACATCACCTTCTTAACCGGTAACAATAGGTTGTCTCACTATTGGTATCCAAGATAACCGGTTACCTGAAGTATAGTAACCTAGATGACAGAAGATAAACATTAGTGACTTAGGACAAATTGTTTTGAAAGTTTAGTAATTTTTTTGTATATTAACCGTATAAAATAATTAATACTATTAAATATTTTTTTTTCTCTTTTATATTAAATCCAAATCCAACTCCTAAACCTATCTACAAACCAAACTGGCCTCAAACAAAGTTAAAAATAACTTAAAAGAATACTATCATAAACTACTTTTAAAGTGATATTGAACTATGCCTATAAATCTAAATATTTATATATTAATAGATTTATGAATTGTCATAATATTTAACTTCAAAATAAAGTTATTATGAAACACCCAATTTTATTTTTTTTTAATCAGAGACTGCCTATATGTCGTAGAGCCTAATACGCCGTTTACGCTGCGTTCTCGAGTTTGGATTTGGAAGGAAAAGAAAGAAAATGAAAGGAAATAGAAAAAATGGTGTGTTCTCGAGTTTTTGTCAAACAGAAAGAAAAGGAAAGTGGAAGGATTTGATAAGAAAATTAA
Source organism: Chrysanthemum seticuspe (assembly GCA_019973895.1). Taxonomy (NCBI): domain Eukaryota; kingdom Viridiplantae; phylum Streptophyta; class Magnoliopsida; order Asterales; family Asteraceae; genus Chrysanthemum; species Chrysanthemum seticuspe. Next base: position 8,148,285 of record BPTQ01000006.1, on the reverse strand, counting down.
GAGGTTTTTTCCTACCAAATTTTCCGGCCAAATATGGGCGGATTTGAAAGGAAACAAATTTACACATAAACTATTTGTTACAAACTAAGTTATATAACATTCATTATTTTATATATCTTTTGTTATAGATGTATTTCTATGTTTAAAAAGTCATAACTATAATTTTTTTCTTTTTTTCTTTCCAACTCGAGAACACGACTTTGTTTATTTTCCTTCCATTTCCTTTCAACTCGAGAACATGAAATATAAATGCCACTTTCTTTTCTTTCCACTTCTTTTCTTTACTTTTCTTTACCTATCATTTCTATTCCCACAAAAGAAAACTCGAGAAGAGAGCGTTAGAGATTTACTCTATACGCGGCTATACGGAGTATACGCCTTTTTATGCACCAATCTGAAAACCATACTCTCTTCGCTTTCAGTTACTCCATAAAATAAACATTTCCAAAAACCCCCAAGATTCAAAGAAGTTACAAAACACAAAATCAATAAATCAAACCCTAAACACTTTGAATTCACAATACTAATAATCAATTAATCAATCATAATGGGTGATTTTGAAGCACCTTCATTCTCATTAGGTTTCGACGATCTCCCAGAACCCCAAACCACACCGAATAACACATCGAATCGTGAAGACAGTTGTGGATGGTAATGATGATGATGAGGAGTTTGAGATTGAGACGCTTACTGTTACTGATTCAGATGATGAGGACAATGAGGTAAGGCCAAGATTGAAGCGGTTAAAGCGCGGGTGTAGTTCGGGTACGGTGGATTTGGGTTCGGGTTCGGGTAAGAGTAGATTGGATTTGGGTTCGGTGGTTGTTGATGATGATTAGGGGATGTTTGGGATTGCTTATCCAAACTGCTTATATGATTTTGTGAGTGAATTAGCGAATATAAAACTTTTGATAAGCAAATTAACAGTTTTTCGTAGGTACCCTTTAGTTGTGCTAGTGTTACTTTGGTAATCCGAATCAGTATGAATCTGCAACTTTGAAATAGTTAACATCTGTCCAAACACTAATATTTACTGATTATTTGCCGTTTCAAAACGTAATTATCAGATATTAAGAGTAGTCACTAATGCCTTTTTTAGTAGGTTCAATTTGATTTCATAAAGAGAAAAACAACGTTTGTGATTCTGTATTCTTATCAGGATGAGTTTGGCAGCCAATTCCATTATTTTTAACTCTAATAGTAACGAAAAGCAGGACTTAGTTTATGTATGTTGTGGGTGGATGGACTTACGAGTAACCGTTGATAACTTCATTGTGTCTATTGTGTGATATACTTAGTTATTGTTTTTTGATAACATCCGTCCAAACACTAAAAAATTAACTAATTATTTGCCGTTTCAAAACGATATTAAGAGCAATCCTAAACGCCACTAATGCTTTTTTCAGTAGGTTCAATTTGTTTTCCTAAAGATATCGGGATGAGTTTGGCAGCCAATTAGATTATTTTGAACTATAGTAGCAACCAAAAAACTGGACTTTTTTTCTTTATGTTGTGGGTGGATGGACATACGAGTAACCCTTGATAACTTCATTGTGTCTTGCGTAATATATTTAGTTAATCTTATGATAATGTAGCAAGTCTGGTGTATTTAGGGAATTGGGGCCATTGGGCACTCGGGCTACAACTTACAACCCGTTTGGACTGTCATTATACACCCTTACTTATGTCTTAAGATAAACAAGAAAGTTGTAGTCGTTACCAATGATTTTTCATATCTGAATATCGAAATGTATTTATGTATTTAGGCTTTAGCTCAGACATAAACGCTTAAATAAGCAGCAACTTGTGGTTCTTTATAATCCAAGAAAGATCACATAGATATCCACGAAGCAGCACCACTGAATCAGATTGCTCCCGTTGATTAACTTAGCGTAAAAGGGATGGTATTTTTGCAAGTTCTATGATTTATAATAAAGTAGCAGTCACACACATTATAAACCAGTGTGCTAATTACTGTCACGTGCGCTTGTTTATCATTCTCATGTTCACTGGTTGTTATTATTGCTAAATGCAGATGATATTCTTCCAACACAACACTATTCAGTCAGTAACAGCTCCAAATTTCCGCTTACCGGACTAGGTGTTTGACCAGAGAATCAGGACAAGGAAAGCAAAATATCTCATATGTCTCAAACGCGCCAGAATCTGTAATCACAAGCTGCAGTAAACAACCGTTTCCAAAGTTAACCGTCAGTCCTCTTAGAAAGTTTCAGCTGATTGATTCTGACTCTGATTCTGATATTCCTTCTATCAGTAAAGTTGCTACTAACAAGACCAGCAATAAGCCAATAAGTTGGAATCTTATTTGAACAAGGAGCATTCTATAGGATTAAATCAGCAGAGAAAAGTAAATGAGTCACTCAATACTTTCACGAGAAAAGATTTATGGGAAGATTTTAAACACGAGAAGAGTTTCCATATCCCGACACCTGCACTGGATTAGGTCTGCGAGGAATATTTTAGTTCTCTAAAAGACAAAAATAAAGCTCAGAGTAAAGTTGGAAAAAGTAACCATAATAGTCATGTTATGGACAGTGTAATAGATTTAGATGATCCTCGCCCGCCAGCACATCAGTATTTTTTCCATAATGATTTGAGGATCCAAGAGCTTGTCCGAACCCGTTTGTGCAACTTTTTCCCAATAAATGCAGAAAATCGAGAGTCTGATCAGCCCAGTACATCAAATATCGATTACATTTAAGTTAGTTCTGCTATATTATTGATAGCTTTTAAGGGGTTATATGCAAATAACTCTTTTCAATTATAATTTTGTTGTATTTCTTGTGTTTTTAGGGGTCAATTTAGCAGTGGTGACAAAACTAAACAGGCTGCTAGAACTAACAAAGCTGAGACAAGCTCATCAAGGAAAAATTAAAGAAAATCAAAGACTCAAGAAACGTCACAAGGTTTCATGAATCCTAAAGTCAATACTGCGAAAGGGATCACAAAAGATGCTGGCAAAAGAAGGGTTCAAGCAGATGGTCTTGGGACGGGGCATTGGTTCACTAATGGCGATGGGAAGAGGGTAAGTTGGAAAGTTCTTGTTCTGTTATTGTATATTTCATATCAAGGAACTGTTAGAACCAAATACGGGTCGGGTTTTGGTTTGGATTGGCATGTCAAAACACCTTGACCCGAGCATGACATGTTTATGTAGTTAGGTCAGCTATTTCAATCCTAAATTGTTTACATATAACCCAAACACCGTCTGTTTAACCCGTTTTTCTAAACTGGTCGACTGGTTCAACCCATTTAAGTAATTTAACCCGTTTAACCCACTACAAACATAATTTATCTAAATTAAAAAAAAAAAAAAAAAAAAAACCCAAGTGGGTTGGCCGGTCAACCTGTTTAACACGCACGGCCTGAAAACTGGTTAGACCAGACCCGAACCGGTTTATTTCTGTGTTGGTTTTGGGTCGTGTTTCGTGTTAGGAATTGCCACCCCTACTTCTTGATTGCATGTCTTTATTTGTTGTATGATGTGAATAGAATTTTCTTTTACTTTCAGGTTTATGTAAGTAAAAATGGGCAAGAAATGACTGGCAAAGCTGCTTACATTCACTATAAAAAGGTACTTCTGCTCTCAATTATATCTCCCAACTTTTTTACCTTGTTTTGCTTTATAAAAAGGTACTTTCTGATTAGGATGTTCAAGTTGTAGTCCAGACCCGATTTTAGTTTTAGAATTTGAAGCTTTTTAAGAACTCTTATAGTTATAATTGGATATCCCTTTGGTAGATTGTAGTTTTAGCCCAAAATTTGTTAATTTTGAAGCTTGATTTATGCAAAATCAGCAGTGTATTTGATGATTAAACATAAAAGGCAACATTTGCTATTTTTGTAACAAAATGGATCTTGATATCATCTGTTTATGACTTCGGATCAAAACCGGGTCAAGAAGATGACCCGTAAGAATATAGTTCATTACAAAGTTATCTCTGTCAAAACTGTTACAGTAAAAGTTATAGTTGCAGGCTCTAAAGTTGTGTACAAAATATTTTTTAACCAGTGCGCTTTCAGGGCTCCCCAGTTTTGTAAAATTATATTATAAAAATGCAAGATTAGAACATGAATTTATGATGTCAATTGCAATATTTGGTTTTAGTTGTTCAAAGATCAATCAATCAGTCCACTAAGATTAGTCAAAATGTCTATTTTATTGGAGTATTATTAAAACAGGGAAAAGAGTTTATGTGAAGAATTTCCGTATATATTTACGGAATTTTAAGAATATTGCTCATATATTAGAGACTCTATGACCAACTAGCTCAGAATTTTCCATGATATCTCTGTTAAAAAATTTATTGAAGCAATATTATTGGTGTAGGGTAATGAAATTGAATGTTAAAAAATGGTCCCTATTTACAGATAAGAGGAAATTTCTTATTGCAAATTATGGACGTAAAGTTCATATTGGTTTGGGAAAATAATAAAATGTATGTTGAAGTCAAAGTAAAGAACGAGTGATTGATGTGAGTTTAGCTATATCTCTTAGATGAATCTTATCTTTCTTGACCAAATAATAGCCTTATGTTATCGAGTCTTTGTCTTCTCAATATACACTTGATCATCTTATCCATGTTTCTTTGCTGCTAGTTCCGATAATTTTCTCCACTAACAGATCCTTAGATAATATCTACAACAGAATGGCGTCTAGTTCTTCTTCATCCGTTCAAAAGAGCTTCAAGTATGATGTTTTTTTGAGCTTTAGAGGTGGTGACACCCGTAACAATTTTGTTGGCCATCTTTATGAAGCACTTCAGCGCAATTGCATTGAAACGTATAAGGATGATAAGAAAATCGAGCAAGGAAAACCGATCAAGGAGCAACTCATCAAATTCATTGAGGACTCAAAGTTTTACATCATTGTTTTCTCCAAGACTTATGCATCTTCATCTTGGTGCCTAGATGAGCTTGTCAAGATTATGGATTGTAAGAAGACGACCGAGCAGAACGTTTATCCTGTCTTTTTTGATGTGGAGCCCACAGAAGTCCGCTATCAAAGTGGGGCAGTTAAAGAAGCCTTTGCCGAACACGAAAAGAAGGTGGCTGCTGGAAAATGGAGAGAGGCTATGAAAGAAGCATCTAATCTGGTTGGGTGGGAGTTGAAGGCCACAGCTAACGGGTAATTAGATTTCATTCAATTTTTTAATCCTCACTGTTTATGTGTGCTTTGAGCAAGCTAATAATATAATCTTTAATTAATGATACAGGGATGAATCTATACTGATCCAAATAATTGTTGATGTTATTTTCAACAAGAAATATTCCACTCTTTCGAACACTGATGGAAACTTAGTGGGTATGGAGACCCGAATCAGAGATGTTCTTTCATCTTTAGATATTGGCACCGAAGATGTTCGCATGATCGGAATCAAGGGGATGGGAGGTGGGGGGAAGACAACTCTAGCCAGAGCTGTTTATGATCGATTATCAACTATTTTCGAAGGAAAAAGCTTTGTTGAAAATGTAAGGGAAGTTTCACAGCCTTCTTTGTCCGGTTTAAAGAAGCTTCAAAAATGGATACTAAAAGATGTGTTAAATAAACAAGACATCACTTGTAGTGGTGTTCATGATGGGAAAAACATGTTGAAAGCCACGATGCGTTGTAGAAAGATACTTGTTGTATTAGATGACGTTGATCGTATAGAACAGCTTGAAGCATTAGCAGGCGAGCTTGGCTGGTTTAAATCAGGAAGCAGAATTATCATTACCACAAGAGATGAGCAAGTGCTGAGAGCCCACGGAGTGAAGTTCGTTCATGACATCAATCTGTTATCTCCCATGGAAGCGACTTGCCTCTTCAGTAGGTATGCATTTGAAAGAGAGATGCCAACTCGAGGGTACGAGGAGCTATCAGGGCAAGTTGTACGATATGCTGCCGGTCTTCCTCTAACGATAAAAGTTTTGGGTTCATTTCTCCGTGGTGTAAATGAGCGTGAATGGAAAGATGCTCTAGAAAGATTAAAAACAATTCCGCACCAAGATACCCTAAAAATCTTGAAAATAAGCTATGATGCTCTAGAGCCTGATTTCAAAGATATATTCCTAGATGTTGCGTGTGTACTGAAAGGTGAGCAGAAAGACAAAGCAATCAGAGTCCTTGAAAGTTGTGGCTTTCGTGCGAGCATTGGTTTAAGTGTACTTGAGAAAAAATCTCTAGTAACTATTTCTAAATATGGATGCTTGGGCATGCATGACCGTATAGAAGAAATGGGCAAGTATATTGATTGTCATAGTCGATTGTGGATTGACAAGGAGATTGAAGATATATTGGCGAGTAATCTGGTAAGGATCAACTTTATTTGTAAGGTGCACAGAAGGAACTCATATTCATTTGTTTTAACTCATGTTTTTTATTACTGGTTTTTGGCTTACAGATTAATGAAGCAATAAGATGTATCAAAGTGTCACCTCAGAGACTTGATTTAAGAGCTTTTATGACAGGTCTCAGAAACATGAAGAAAGCAAGAGTTCTTTACATGTGTTCTGGATCTTATTGGGATGATAGTAGAGTTAGCCAACTCTTTCCAAATTCTTTACAGTATCTATGGTGGCGAGCTTACCCTTTTTCATCTTTACATGAAACATTTCAAGCAGACAATCTTGTCGGGCTTGACATGTCTTTTAGCCCAATATTACAACTTTGGTTAGTGGGAAAAGGAAAGGTATACAATGATTGGTTGGCTATTATTGTTCAATATTGATCATAATTATGCATCTATGTTGGTTTGATATATATTAGACCAAGGTATATTCATCTTCTTTGTTTTGTTTGTGATAGGCTCTTACTAAGCTGAGATTCCTTGATCTCAGCTATACAGGCTTGAGAAGGTTGAACCTTGGACTCACTCCAAATCTTGAGAGGTTAGATCTTAAAGACTGTTGGAATTCAGTGGAAATTTACGCACCTGTTGGGTGTCTAAAAAACCTTCTCTACTTAGATTTAAGTGGTTGTGGGAGGTTTAAATCCTTTTTGTTTGACAAACAGTCTAAACATGTTAAGGTTGGTTCTTTATCAGAGTTACATCTCATTGGCGAGTCGATAGAGACGTGCTCATTGCACCCGGACAATAGTTTTCCAAAGTTCCTATTTAAATGTTTTTATAAAGAAGATCCAGCTGCCTCGTCATTTGGAAATCTTGAAAAGCTTATTTCTATAGGTCTTTGTTCTTGCACAAACCTTGAAAGTTTTTCTAGAAGCATTTGTAGTTTGCAATGTTTAAAAAAGCTCACACTTGAAGGCAGTATTCCAGAAGTGTTCAAGGGCGTTCACCAGTTACAATGTCTAGAGGAGCTAAGCTTTTCCAAAAACGGAATTGAAAATCTTCCAGATAGTGTTTGTATGTTGAAACAACTTAAGTGTCTCAAACTTAAATATTGTTTCAATCTTAAGAAATTGCCCGATGATATTAGCCAATTAGAATCCCTGCAGGAGCTTTGTTTGTCCCATGCAAAGATAAAACATCTTCCCGATGGTTTTTGTATGTTAAACAAACTGAAATCTCTCAAACTTGAATCTTGTCGGGATCTTGAGAAATTACCCGAAGATTTTGGCCAATTAGAATCCCTGCAGGAGCTTTGTTTGTCGCATGCAGAGATAAAACATCTTCCAGATGGTCTTTGTGTGTTAAAGCAGTTGAAATCTCTCAAACTTGAACGTTGTTGGCATCTTGAGCAATTACCCAAGGATTTTGGCCAATTAGAATCCCTGCATGAGCTTTGTTTGTCTGGTGCAAAGATAAAACATCTTCCAGATGGTCTTTGTATGTTAAAGCATCTGAAATCTCTCAAACTTGAAGATTGTGGTTATTTTGAGAAATTACCAAAGGATTTTGGCCAATTAGAATCCCTGCAGGAGCTTTGTTTGTCCCAGGCATGGATAAAACATCTTCCAGATGGTCTTTGTATGTTAAAGCAGCTGAAATCTCTCAAACTTGAATATTGTCGTGATCTTGAGAAATTACCCAAGGATTTTGGCCAATTAGAATCCCTGCATGAGCTTTGTTTGTCCGGTGCAATGATAAAACATCTTCCAGATGGTCTTTGTGTGTTAAAGCAGTTGAAATCTCTCAAACTTGAACGTTGTTGGCATCTTGAGCAATTACCCAAGGATTTTGGCCAATTAGAATCCCTGCATGAGCTTTGTTTGTCTGGTGCAAAGATAAAACATCTTCCAGATGGTCTTTGTATGTTAAAGCAGCTGAAATCTCTCAAACTTGAAGATTGTGGTTATTTTGAGAAATTACCAAAGGATTTTGGCCAATTAGAATCCCTGCAGGAGCTTTGTTTGTCCCAGGCATGGATAAAACATCTTCCAGATGGTCTTTGTATGTTAAAGCAGCTGAAATCTCTCAAACTTGAATATTGTCGTGATCTTGAGAAATTACCCAAGGATTTTGGCCAATTAGAATCCCTGTAGGAGCTTTGTTTGTCCCGTGCAAAGATAAAACATCTTCCAGATGGTCTTTGTATGTTAAAACAGCTGAAATCTCTCATACTTGTAGATTGTGGGGATCTTGAGAAATTACCCAAGGAATTTGGCCAATTAGAATCCCTGCAGGAGCTTTGTTTGTCCGGTGCAAAGATAAAACATCTTCCAGATGGTCTTTGTATGTTAAAACTGAAATCTCTCAAACTTCACTTTTGTCGGGGTCTTGAGAGATTACCCGAAGATTTTGGCAAATTAGAATCTCTAGAGAAGCTAATGTTGTCATCTACTGGGATTAGTCGTCATCCAGATAGCATTTGTATGTTGAAATATCTGAAATGTCTTGAGATTGGATGGTTGAGACCGGATCAGAAGTTACTGGAGGATCTTGGCAGATTACAATGTTTAGAGAAGCTAATTTTAAGTCACTGTCAATTTTCTGGAGGTTTTCCAAAGAGCATCTTTGAACTGAAACGCCTAAAATATTTTCATTTGCCCAGTTGTACACTTGATGATTTGATTGAGGAACTTGGGCATTTAAAATGTTTAGAAGAGTTAGATATAACAGGTACAATCATACGTCATCTTCCACCGAGCATTTTTCAGTTGAAAGGTCTGCATATTATTGGGTTTAAAAGAACTCTTGAGTTATGTGGCTTAACACCTGTGAAACGAACCTCCGATAATGGTGTTTATGAAATGTTCTGCTACACTGTTGTTTAGTCCTCTGTAAACAACAATTTTAACAGGTACTTTCTCTGTTTTTTTGAAAAGCTGTCTTTACGTTAATTCAAGTTTTGAAATTGATATGACGCTACCATTTGGTACATAATTTACTATGAATAGTAATAACTGAACCATTTCCTGCATGTATGATTGCCAATCAACACTTCATTTAGGCCTAACAGTTTGTTTTGGATCAAGCAGTTTTTCCATGTCTGAAAGATTTCGCCAAATGTTGGGAGCGTAATTGTGTGTATTTCCAGACATTGATCACTCTCAAGTTCTCTGTTGTATCATCTTACAAGTCAAGCGCTAGTGTGGTGTGAAGAACAGAAGATACTTTGTTGGTCATCAATAGGATAGTTTTATCAGCATCAATGTATGATATGTTATTAGGTACATTCGCAAACAATGATTGTTTTTCTTTATATCATTTAGAATTAATGTTACAAAATTTATTCATGGAGTTCAGCTTACGCAGCTGACTTGTTCAAAAAGTCAATTTGTGCTTCTAATGAAAGGTTTATAAGTGATGTCATATACTCTTGAGGTGCTATTATACATGTAATACTGGCTCATATTTCTTTTGTAGTATTGACGTCGTGTGCACCGAGATGAAATGATCAAATTATACAACTTAAGTATAGACTTTTTAACAAAGATATAATACCCAACTTGGAATATGTGATAAGGAATTAATATGAAAAAATAAGTTTAGTTAGCTTAGGAACTTCAGCTAAGAGAGTTGACCTTTTGAGAAAGTCAAAATGTGTTGGTGGTATTTTATACCTGGTTGACTATTATGATATCAAAATTAAGTTCAGTAAGTATTATTATGTGATTTTATTATCATAAATAGGTTTATTTTTATATAGTTATGTTCTGCTTTGGGTGAAATCGTTAAGCATAAAAAGAGTTGACTTTCGTCAAATTATTGACTTCCACCAACCTCACTGAGGTTTTCATTGAATCAATCTGAAGAACATATCTAAGGGTAGTTACTAGTGTCAAGTGAAGCTATTAAAACTTTTTTCAGTAGCTATATTTACAGAATGATTTTGGAAAATCTATGTACAGGGGGGCTTATCAGCTGTCAGAATAAAAGCGACCATTGTTTTTTTTCCATGTGACACCATACAAAAAGGGCTCAACTCTTTCATTATGGATATAATTTATGCCAGATAGATCATATTTTATGTACTATATCCTTCATGTTTGTCAACAAATTGTCGAATATAGAGAATGGAAAGCAATTTGTTATTAATGTTTCACCCTTTTTTACTTGAGTTTGAGCTCATGTTCTCTTTACGTAACATTGAAGATGAACACTGTTATAGGATATCACACTATTCAACTGAATTAGGACCTTTTGTTCTACTCGTCAAGACAGGCTAGTTGTGTTGACCCGTACTCCAGTTTCGTGTGTTCTACAGTAAGTAACTATAGCAGTTAAAAAAAAACACGGTTTGTCAAAGGCGGAGAAGTTGTGTACATGTTTGTTCTTGTAAAACTATCCACATTTGAAAATATAAACAAGAGAGGGAAAAGTGTATAATACAAAGGGTGAGAAATGAAGAGAATGAAAGAGTTAAAGGACAAACAAGCTTCAATCTTTGTTAGTAGACAAACTTGAAGGTAAAATACTAATTGTTGATAGGCTATAGCTGATGGTTTATTATTGTTTGATTACTGAATCCTAATGGATTGATTAATTAATTGCTACGCTACCACAAGGAATTCGAAAACCCCCAAAATGTGGTTTGTTTGTTTTGGGTAGAAAGCGCGTCCGAATTATGACCCAGTAAAAATGTGGATACTTACTTTGTTTTAAGAGATTAAGGACCTATTATGACGTGGGGGTGTAGTTCGGGTTTTATGGTGGATTTTGGTTCGGGTAAGAGTATTGTGGATTTTTGTCACTGGAGGATAATGGTAAAGGTAAAAGTGTTTACTTATTATGGTTAAGTTTTCTTTTTATTAGTAGTAGAATTGATTTGTTTTCTTGCAATGATTTGATGATTAGGGAATGTTCTATCCGATTGTTGCGTTTTGAGGGTGTTTTGTTGGATTGCTTATTTGATTATGCGAATGAAACAAGAGTTGTTTTAAACCACCACCAAATGCCCCTCATAAGAGGTCAAGGGTTCAAACCTCACATTTGGGGGTGGCTAGGTAAGGGTCACGGGATACCCCGGTTAGTTCGCGTATATCTGAGTCAAAGACTCGCTCTCCTTGGGTAACATGAACAAGAAAAACCTCATCCGTTTGCCCATTTAGTTCTAGTAAGACTCCTTTAGTTGTGGTGGTGTTTGGTAATGTTGATTATCAATTAAATCTTAAGATAAACTAGTCAGAATTAGATAATCAGTTGAAATAAGCAACTTTGAAACTGAATAGCTTACACTAAAATTTATCAAATAATCATTTAGCCTCGGTTTAAACACAATAAAAACTTATTGTATGTTGTTCCAAAGAAATCCCAAACACCCCCCTAATGCATCTTTTTTTGGGATGTATGTACATTTTAATAGTAGAGAACAACACAATGTGCTTAATTTGTTGGTGGTAGGACTTAGGAGTAACTTGAATAATAAACGTAGTTAATCTTATGATGATGATGCAGCAAGTCTGGTTTGTTTTGGGAACTGGTGCCATGGGGCTAACGCTTACTAGCCTTTTGGAAGTATGCTTATTTTATACCCTTATGTAAACATACACTCTTAACATGAACACAAATTCTCCAAGAAATATCACGAACATGTTGGAGATCACCACATTGATTCACGTTCCGTAAAAGGGATGATATTTGTGTGTTTTTCAATGGTTTATGAAATGTACAAATCTTTTCAACGATAAGTCTATTTAGATGTGACTGTTACATTGCCTTTTTGGGTGATATGCTGGTGGACTTACTTATACCCTTTGTGTAATGGTTTTCAATAGTAAATTATTTTTCCGTCTTTTTGGGTGATATGCTGGTGATAATTTAATAACTTGTAGTGTCATTATTACTATCACGTGTGCTTGTTTACGATTCTTAAATTTACTGTTTATTAATATTGCCAACTGCAGATGAGGTTCTTTCGACACAACAACCTTCATTTTGTAATAGTTCAAGATTTCCAATTACCGGACTTGGTGTTTTGACCATTAAATCATGAAAAATGTATAATATATAAAAGGGGTAAGAAATGAAGAAAAGGAAAGAGTTAAAGGACCTCTTATGTCATATCTCCAAATTCATTAACAGATGGATTTAAACTTTGAAGCCCTTAAACTATTGGACCAAAAAGAGTTAAAGGACCTCTTATGTTCTGCATTGGGTGAAATTGTTAAGCGTGCAAAGAGTTAACTTTTTGAGTCAAATTATTGACTTCCACCAACTTCGCTGAGTTTTTCATTGAATCATTCTGAAGAACATATCTAAGGGTGGTTACTAGTATCACGTGATGCTAATAAAACTTTTTTTAGTAGTTTTTTACATAATGATTTTGAAAATCTATGTTCAAGGTTGTTATTGAAGTGTCTCAATAAAAACGACACTGCTGTTTTTTTTCCATGCGACACCAAACAAAAAGGGCTCAAGTCTGGCATTATGGATATAAGTTATGCTGCCAGTTCATATTTTATGTAGCTATAATTTGTTTTAAAAAATAGACGGTTTATCAAAGGCAGAGAATTTGTTCACATGTTTGTTCTTGTAAAGCTATCCACATTTGAAAGTATACACAAGAGAAGGAAAACTGTAAAATAAAAGGGGTTAGAAATGAAGAAAAGGAAAGTGTTAAAGGATCTCTTATGTCAAATTCATTAACAGATGGATTCAATCTTTGTTAGGCATAATTGAAGGTCAAATAATAATTGTCATAGGCTATAACTGATAGTTTATTCTTGTTTGATTACTGAATCCTAATGGATTGAATAATTAATAATTACGACACTACCACAAGGAATTCGAAAACCCCTCAAAATGTGGTTTGTTTTGGGTAGAAAGCGGGTAACACTACAGTGGATTTGAATTTGGTTTCGGTTGCTGTTGATGATGATGATGATATCGAGGAATTTTCGTCGCCAGAGGATAATAATGCTAAAGGTAAAACTAATTCTTTTATTTGGTGATCGATTTGGATTAATGTTTGTTTTGTTTGGGATAGTTTTATTGAATTTGTTTGTTAAAATGAGATTATATAATTATTTGTTTTGGTGATTGATCTCAACTTAATGACTTGACTTTATAAAAAAAAAGTCAAACTGCATCATGTTTAAAGTAAAAAGATTAGTATGGTTTCATAAACAAGTTTTAGAAGCTACCCATATCTGAAACTTCTAAGACCTGATATTCACATAATAGATATATAGAAAGTCCTTGAGGTGATTGTTCATCTTATTATCTAGTAGTATATTTATAGCTGATATCAATATACACGCTATATTCCTTTCTTAACTACTTATTAGTGAAAGTTTTATCCCTTGTGGCAACGGAGGTCCACTTGCGCCGACTCCGGGCAATCCAAAACGGTAGTCGCATTGGGATTAGTCGGCTTGCAATGTCAAGTCGGAAACTTAAGTAACCAAAAACATAAAAAAAACTACGCACATCTGAAACTTTGAAGACGTGTTAATGAGATAGAAAATATATAGAAAGTCATTGAGGTGATCGTTCATTTTATTATCTAGTAGTATAGCTAATATCAATATACACGATATATTCCATTCTTAACTACTTAGTGAAAGTTTTATGAGTACCCTTGACCTTAGTGTGGTTTGATACAATTATCCAAGTTATCGAAAACCCCCAAAATGTGGTTTGTTTGTTTGTTTTGGGTAGAAAGCGGGTTAGAATGAAAACCCAATTTTGAAACACACCCTAACACATCGAATTGGGTTTCATCATTAGCTAACGAGAAGAATGTTGTTAATAATGGAAATTATGATGATGATTTTGAGATTGAGACATTATTCAATCAGTTAAGGCGCGGGTGTAGTGCGGAGGATAGGGGGATTTCGGGTTTCGGAAAGTGTAAGAGTACAATGGATTTGGGTTCGGGTTCGGTTATTGTTGATAATGATGATATCGAGGATTTTTCGTCCCCGGAGGGTAATAATGCTAAAGGTAATCTATACTATTCATTTTGGTGATTGATTTTATGGGAGTTGTTTGTTAGCTGTCTATTGCGGTTTCATATAGTGTTCAGGGATTGCTTATCCAAACTGCTTATTATATGATTTCGTGAGTGAATTACTAGCAACTATACAAGTTTTGATAAGAAGTTTTTCAAAGGTAACTTTAAGTTATGCTAGTGTTTGGTAATGCTGATTTTCAATGAAGTTTAATGGTAAAGTAATCCGAATCGGTATGAATAAGGAACTCTGAAATAGTTTGTCTAAAAATGATATACTGGTCACAATCAGTTCCAAACACTAATATTAACTGATTCTTTGCTGTTTCAAAATGTAATAATCGGATATTAAGAGCAGTGGCGGATACAAGAATTTAAAATGCGTGTAGCACGATTTTCGGCTCGCTTCACTTCACAAATAGTTGTTACTTTTAGTAGTCCATTTTTAAAGTAAAACTGGTTTTTTGTGGTTTTCGTTTTCGGATGCGGATAATTTAGACTAGGGCTGCTCATCGGGTGAAAACCGGACCGGACCGAGACCGAATCCGGCAAAAACCCTAGACCGAGACCGAGACCGAATGTGGTCGGTCTAGTCCGGTCCGGTCCGTTCCGGTCCAACAAGGCTAAATTTTCGGTCTGGTTCGGTTTCGGTTCGGTCCGGTCGGTTTTGTCGGTCGGTCCAGTCCATCCGGTCCGTTTGCTCACCCCTAATTTAGACAAGGTACTTGGATAATAAATTTTGTTGAACAGTTTTCGTTAAAAAAATTAATACTTTATGAAATGTTTGTATCTATACCTTTTCACAAAATGAAAGCTACATAAAGAAATGTTCGGTCAAATCACCCCTGTGGCATAGCCCCACTCTCCACACTAAAAGATAAAAGACAACTAACTAGAAGACAAATGAAACAAAACATTGATAAATACTACTGTTCATCATCATCCTCGAGTTCCATCTCCATCATCTTCATATTTTCTCCTAAAAACACAGCTCAAGAAACAATTTTCACTTCAAATGGGTGTAGCACTTAAAGAAAACCAAAAACATTTACTGAAAAACTACACTTCGTCACGAAAACCATGTGTGGCACATGCCACAGGTGGCTCATACGTAGCTCCGTCCCTGATTAAGAGCAATCCTAAACACCACTGAGGCTTTTTTCAATAGGTTCAAATTGATTTCATAAAGAGAAAAACAATGTTTGTGATTCTGTATTTCTTATTGGGGCAACCAATTACAGTATTTTGAACTCTAATAGTAACGAAAAACTGGACTTAGTTTCTGTATGTTGTGGTGGATGGACTTACGAGTAAACGTTGATTACTTCATTGTGTAATCTATTAAGTTATTCTTATGATAATGTAGCAAGTCTGGTGTATTTAGGGAATTGGTGCTGTTAACTTACAACCCCTTTGGATGGTTATTATACACCCTTACTTATGTTTTAAGTTAAACAAGAAAGTTGTAATCGTTAAAAGAGCTGGCAATCTAGACCCAATGGGTCTACATGGGTTTATATGGGAAAGTGGAACTTGTGCATTAATGTTTGTCTAGACATCTCATGGGTCTAATTGGGTCCCTTCTAAAGTTATTAGAATAAGTATGTTGGGTCTACCAGTTTGTTAGACCAACGTCAACGTACAAGTTAGCACTTTTTGTATAAACCCATCTAGAAACGTTGGGTCTAGATTGTCAGCTCTAGCTCAGACATAAACGCTTAAATATGCAGCAACTTGTGATTTTTTGTAATCCAAGAAAGATCACAAAGGTATTCGGGATCCCCACATTGATTAACTTTGCGTTAAAGGGATACTATTTGTGCCAGTTCAAGATTCCATAAAGTAATTTGCAGTCAGACGTATCTTAAACCAGTGTGCTAATTATTGTTACATACGCTTGTTTATCATTCCCATATTCACAGATTGTTATTATTGCTAAATGCAGATCAGAATCTATCGGCATAACACCATTCAGTTTGTAGCAGTTCTAAACTCCCGCTTACCGGACTTGGTGTTTTCACAAAAGAATCAGGAAAAAGAAAGCAAAATGTCTCAAATGTCACAGGTGCTCCAGAATCAGTAATCACAAGCTGCAGCAAACAAACGTTTCCAAAGTTGACCGCGAGTCCTCTTAGAAAGTTACAGCTAATTGATTCCGACTATGATTCTGATATCCCTTCAATCAGTAAAGTTGCTACTAACAAGACCAGCAGTAAGTCGGAATCTTATTTGAACAAGGAGCATTCTGTAGGTTTAAATCAGTAGAGAAAAGTAAATGAATACTTTCACCAGAAAAGATTTATGGGAAGATTTTGAACACGCGAAGAGTTTCCATATCCCGACACCAGCACTCGATGAGGTCTGTGATGAATATTTTAGTTCTCTAAATGACCAAAGTAAAGCTCAGAGTAATGTTGGAAAAAGATACATAATAGTCATGTTATGGACAGTGTAATAGATTTAGATGATCCTCGCCCGCCAGCACATCAGTATTTTTTCCATAATGAATTGAGGATCCAAGAGCTTGTTCGAACCTGTTTGTGCAACTTTTTCCCATTAAATGCAGAAAATAGAGGTTTTGAGCTTCCCAGTACATCGAATATCGATTACATGTAAGTTAGTTCTGCTATATTATTGATAGCTTTTAAGGGGTTATATGCAAATAACTCTTTTCAATTATAATTTTGTTGTATTTCTTGTGTTTTTAGGGGTCAATTTAGCAGTGGTGACAAAACTAAACTGGCTGCTAGAACTAACAAAGCTGAGACAAGCTCATCAAGGAAAAATTCAAGAAAATCAAAGACTCAAGAAACGTCACAAGGTTTCATGAATCCTAAAGTCAATACTGCGAAAGGGATCACAAAAGATGCTGGCAAAAGAAGGGTTCAAGCAGATGGTCATGGGACGGGGCATTGGTTCACTAATGGCGATGGGAAGAGGGTAAGTTGGAAAGTTCTTGTTCTGTTATTGTAGATTTCATATCAATGAACTGTTAGAACCAAATACGGGTCGGGTTTTGGTTTGGATTGGCATGTCAAAACACCTTGACCCGAGCATGACATGTTTATGTAGTTAGGTCAGCTATTTCAATCCTAAATTGTTTACATATAACCTAAACACCGTCTGTTTAACCCGTTTTTCTAAACTGGTCGACTGGTTCAACCCATTTAAGTAATTTAACCTGTTTAACCCACTACAAACATAATTTAAAAAAAAAAAAAAAAAAAAAAAAAAAAAAAAAAAAAAAAAAAAAAAAAGAAGACCCAAGTGGGTTGGCCGGTGAACCTGTTTAACATGCACGGCCTGAAAACTGGTTAGACCAGACCCGAACCGGTTTATTTCTGTGTTGGTTTTGGGTCGTTTTTCGTGTTAGGAATTGCCACCCATACTTCTTGATTGCATGTCTTTATTTGTTGTATGATGTGAATAGAATTTTCTTTTACTTTCAGGTTTATGTAAGTAAAAATGGGCAAGAAATGACTGGCAAAGCTGCTTACATTCACTATAAAAAGGTACTTCTGCTCAATTATATCTCCCAACTTTTTTACCTTGTTTTGCTTTATATTAAATAACTTTATGTTTAAAAATATTTTGTGTGTAAATATGATCTGAGCTCAATTATGTTGCTTTTGTCCTTTAGCAAATCTGCTTTCTATTAACATCGAAGAATATCTCCTGTTTTGACAGGAGAGTGGAAGATTTAAAGATAAAAAGGCGAAGAAAACTTCCACCAAGAAGAAATGAGTGTTGATCGTGTGGCTGAAATGTGAGATCGGTATATGCTCATATTGAGATACTAAGAAACTGATTGGGATGTTCAAAGGCAGTTCGCTAATGAAAAACAGAGAATATGGCAGAAGCTTTCCAAAATTCAAGTTGTAGTCTAGACCTTTGTCTTAGGAAATAAACATATTTTAGACCCGATTTTAGTTTTAGAATTTG
This sequence comes from Chrysanthemum seticuspe, assembly GCA_019973895.1. Taxonomy (NCBI): domain Eukaryota; kingdom Viridiplantae; phylum Streptophyta; class Magnoliopsida; order Asterales; family Asteraceae; genus Chrysanthemum; species Chrysanthemum seticuspe. Next base: position 8,130,045 of record BPTQ01000006.1, on the reverse strand, counting down.
AAGCTTTTTAAGAACTCTTATAGTTATAATTGGATATCCCTTTGGTAGATTGTAGTTTTAGCCCAAAATTTGTTAATTTTGAAGCTTGATTTATGCAAAATCAGCAGTGTATTTGATGATTAAACATAAAAGGCAACATTTGCTATTTTTGTAACAAAATGGATCTTGATATCATCTGTTTATGACTTCGGATCAAAACCGGGTCAAGAAGATGACCCGTAAGAATATAGTTCATTACAAAGTTATCTCTGTCAAAACTGTTACAGTAAAAGTTATAGTTGCAGGCTCTAAAGTTGTGTACAAAATATTTTTTAACCAGTGCGCTTTCAGGGCTCCCCAGTTTTGTAAAATTATATTATAAAAATGCAAGATTAGAACATGAATTTATGATGTCAATTGCAATATTTGGTTTTAGTTGTTCAAAGATCAATCAATCAGTCCACTAAGATTAGTCAAAATGTCTATTTTATTGGAGTATTATTAAAACAGGGAAAAGAGTTTATGTGAAGAATTTCCGTATATATTTACGGAATTTTAAGAATATTGCTCATATATTAGAGACTCTATGACCAACTAGCTCAGAATTTTCCATGATATCTCTGTTAAAAAATTTATTGAAGCAATATTATTGGTGTAGGGTAATGAAATTGAATGTTAAAAAATGGTCCCTATTTACAGATAAGAGGAAATTTCTTATTGCAAATTATGGACGTAAAGTTCATATTGGTTTGGGAAAATAATAAAATGTATGTTGAAGTCAAAGTAAAGAACGAGTGATTGATGTGAGTTTAGCTATATCTCTTAGATGAATCTTATCTTTCTTGACCAAATAATAGCCTTATGTTATCGAGTCTTTGTCTTCTCAATATACACTTATCATCTTATCCATGTTTCTTTGCTGTTAGTTCCGATAATTTTCTCCACTAACATATCCTTAGATAATATCTACAACAGAATGGCGTCTAGTTCTTCTTCATCCGTTCAAAAGAGCTTCAAGTATGATGTTTTATTGAGCTTTAGAGGTGGTGACACCCGTAACAATTTTGTTAGCCATCTTTATGAAGATCTTCAGCGCAATTGCATTGAAACGTATAACGATGATAAGAAAATCGAGCAAGGAAAACCGATCAAGGACCAGCTCTTCAAATCCATTGAGGACTCAAGGTTTTACATCATTGTTTTCTCCAAGACTTATACATCTTCATCTTGGTGCCTAGCTATGTAGTTATCTCGGTCGAAAATCACATATCGTTCAAGGACCGATATTTGAAATATCGGTTATCGCGGTGAGATATCGGTGAGATATCGGTTTTTTATATTATCTAGAATATTAACTATATATATAAATGGGAAAATGACAAAAAAATGCATCGAACTTAACACTTGTTGTCATTGTGTGTAGCCAACTATTTTTTTTTTCATTGTAACACAAACCTTTTGAATTTTTGTCATTGTATGTAGTCAGTTAGGTAAATTTGTGTTATTGTATGTACCCAGTCAGGCTTAGCGTTACATCGTTAGTCCTTTTATATTAACGGTCGTTAGTAAATAACTTAAAATTTCGTTCTCTTACGTTTTTATTCGTTTTCATCCGTTATTATACGTTTTTGTCCGTTTTTTATACTTTTTCGTCCGTTGCTTTTTCCCGTTTTTTACGTTTTCGTCTGTTTTCTTACATTCTCGTCCGTTTTCTTACGTTTTCGTCCGCTTTTATACGTTTTCATTCGCTTTTATACGTTTTAGTCCGTTTTTATAAGTTTTCATCCGTTTTCATCTGTTTTTATACGTTTTCAATCGTTTTTCATCCGTTTTATATTTTTTCATCCGTTTTTATACGTTTTCGTCAGTTTTTAAATGTCTTCGTCGATTTTCTAACGTTTTCGTCTGTTTTTATATGTTTTCGTCTGTTTTTATCTGTTTTATACGTTTTCGTCTTTTTTTTAAGTTTTCATATGTTTTCTTACACCTTCATCCATTTTTATACGTTTTTGTCCGTATTCTTAAGTTTTATACATTTTCGTCCGAAAAAGTAAGAAAATTAACGAAAAAGTAAGAAAACCAACGAAAGCGTATAAAAAAAGATGAAAATGTTTGAAAACAGACGAAAACTTTAAAAAAAACTGACGAAAATGTATAAAAACAGTTGAAAACGTAAGAAAACGGATGAAAAACGTATAAATACGAATGAAAACGTAAAAAAAGGGACAAAACGCCTAAAAATGGATGAAAACGTATAATAACGGACGAAAAAGTATAAAAACGGACGAAAATGTATAATAACGGATGAAAACGAATAAAAACGTAAGAGAACGAAATTTTAAGTTATTTACTAACGACCGTTAGTAAATAAGGACTAACGAAAAAGCGCTAAGCCTGGGTACATACAATAACACAAATTCACCTAACTGGCTACATACAATGACAAAAATTCAAAAAGTTTGTGTTACAATGAAAAAAAAAATAGTTGACTACACACAATGACAACAAGTGTCAAGTTCGATGCATTTTTTTATCATTTTCCCTATATAAATACCCCCTACCTTCCCACTCTCTCATTTTCACTCTCTTCACTCTCTCACTACAAAACACACACACACATATTCCTCCTTTCTCTCTCTATATTTTCCGGCCAACCCATTAGGGTTCCGGCGCCGTCTTCATTTCCGGCCAACTTTCCGGCGAACTCCAACATTTACACCACCTATCCTAGATGATAGATCAAGGTCTCATGGTTCTATTTTCGTGCCACACGCGTTTTGAAACACCTTAACGCGCCCTAGATCGAGTTTTTAAGATTCGGAGATTAGGGTTTTCACCTTATAACGAATCATTAAAGGTTGTTCAAGTGGGTTTTTTAATTGGGTTCTCATTTATTGGGGTTTCTCTACAGATCTGAAAGTAAAAAAAATAAAAGTCAAAATATCGCCATATCGTATATCATGCCGATTTCAAAATATTGCCAAAATATCGCCAAATATCGCCGATATTATCGAATCCGATATTTTGGGGCGATATTTTGAACCGATATTTTTTTAGGGGCGATATACGAGATATCGACGATATATCGCCGATATATCGCCGAGATTAACTACATAGGTGCCTAGATGAGCTTGTCAAGATTATGGAATGTAACAAGACGACCGAGCAGAATGCTTATCCGGTCTTTCTTGATGTGGAGCCCACTGAAGTCCGCTATCAAAGTGGGGTAGTTAATGAAGCCTTTGCCGAACACGAAAAGAAGGAGGCTGTTGGAAAATGGAGAGAGGCTATGAAAGAAGCATCTGATGTGGCTGGGTGGGAGTTGAAGGCCACAACTAACGAGTAATTCAGTTTCATTCAATTTTCTTCATCATTTATCTCTAATATTTTGCCTAACCTGCATTTATATATGTTAATCCCAATTGTTTATGTGCACTTTGATACAGGGATGAATCTAAACTGATCCAAATAATTGTTGATGTTATTTTGAAAAAGAAATATTCCACTCTTTCGAACACTGATGGAAACTTAGTGGGTATGGAGATCCGGATCAGAAATGTTCTTTCATCTTTAGATATTGGCACTCATCGGAATCAAGGGGATGGGAGGTGGGGGGAAGACAACTCTAGCCAGAGCTGTCTATGATCATATTTCTAATCACTTCGAAGGAAAAGGCTTTGTTCAAAATGTAAGGGAAGTTTCACAGCCTTCTTTGTCCGGTTTAAAGAAGCTTCAAAAACGGATACTAAAAGATGTTTAAAATAAACAAGACGTCACTTTTAGTAGTGTTCATGACGGGAAAAACATGTTGAAAGACATGATGAGTCGTAGAAAGACACTTGTTGTTTTAGATGATGTTGATCGTATAGACCAGCTTGAGGCGTTAGCAGGCGAGCCTGACTAGTTTAAAGCGGGAAGTAGAATCATCATTACCACAAGAGATGAGCAAGTGTTGTTAGCCCACCGGGTGAACTTCGTTCATGACGTCAATCTGTTATCATCTATGGAAGCGATTTGTCTCTTCAGTAGGTATGCATTTAAAAGAGACATTCCAACTCAAGGGTACGAAGAGCTATCAGGACAAGTTGTACAATATGCTCATGGTCTTCCCTTAACAATCAAAGTTTTGGGTTCATTTCTTTGTGGTCAAATTGAGAATTTTTGGACAGCGACCATTGAAAGACTAAAAACAATTCCATTTAAGGATACTATGGATAGATTGGAAATAAGTTTTGATGGTCTAGAAAAGGAATACAAAGAAATATTCTTAGATGTTGCATGCATACTAAAAGTTTGACCCAAAGTAGATGCAATTAGAGTGCTTGAAAGCCGTGGATTTCATGCTGAAGTTGGTTTAAGGTTTCTTGAGCAGAAATCTCTTATAACTTATAATGAAACTTATAATGAAGTTGGTTTAAGTTGTTAGAAGCATTGCCAACGTGCCACAAGATTTTCCATTATTGACAACATTTTCATACCAATAACATATCCATCAATTATAAGAATACCAATGTTAAATAACTCCTAAATATTATAATTTCAGTTAAGTTCAGCCATATTCTAATTGATACGAAAGTTGGCCTTTTTTTTTCTTATCTGAATTGCAACTAACAATCTCACAATATATACATTAAAAATATCTGAGACGAGACCACTTGGTTGAGGAGCATCTCACGCTTACCGCTAAGCTAAGCTAATTCTAATATAGTTAACAAACAAGAGACCTAACAGCAAGGACGGACCTTAATGGAGACCGGGGAGGGCCCCGGCCCCCCCAAATTTTGCGGCACCTAGTGTAAATATTATAGGTTTTAAGGGTAATTTAGTTGAGGTTACAAACAAATCTCCGATTCGGCCCTCTCAAAATAAATTCGGCCCCCCCAAAAAAAATATTCAAGCTCCGTCTATGCCTAACAGAAAACCGAATTAGTAGTAATGTACCTTAATATACCCATTCTCAATCAGAAACTTAGCAACACCAAGATGATACGGAAACAACAACCCCGCAGCCGAAAAACTAAACCCAGGACTGGTAACCTTTCTCCGGCCTCTTTCGGCCTCGACATCTTTCAACCTCTGCTCCCACACCACATCTCCTCCTCCTCCTCCACCTGCACTTCCTTACTCCTCCTCAACATATTCCAAAAATAATTATCCTTCTTAACATACCTCATTTCATCACTAAACATCCTCACTTTCTGACCCTCCACATCTCCTTCACCCCCATTACCAATCTTTATCAACTTTGAAGCTAAACCCAGAAAAAGCTCCCCGGTGGCCACGGCGAATGACCTTTTTCCGGCGCGGCGGATAACGGCGGCTGGTTGGTTGTGACGGAGGTGGTGTCGCCGTTAGTGTCGTTGTTGTATAAGGTTGATTTGGTGGAGAATTGGAGTGTTTGGGTGTGACGGTTAGGGTTAGGGTTTAGGGAATGACGGTGGAAGATGACGGAATTAAAAAAGGATGACGTCATCCGGGGAGGGAGGTGGTGGTTGTTGTGAATTACTAGTAGTTTTTTTGACGGATGTGTATATGTTTTTGTTGGATTTAAATAGTATTGGTTTTAAATGACGATGACATCATCAGATTTTGGATTCTTGTGATGTCATGGTTTAGGGCCCGTTTGGTTTGTTGCTAGGAATGACAATGGGTATCGGATTTGGAATGAGGTGGAATGATAATGGGTGTGAAAAACTGTATCATTACGATTGTTTATGTTTGGTTGATAAAATATGGTATGAAAAAGTGTATAGATATTTGAATTTTGTAGTGGAAAAAAGAGGGGCCCATGGGAATGGATTTCATAGACACCAAATTGGTGTGTAATGAATCTATGACTATGATATACTCATTTCATTACTGGGCCCACAAAACAAACACAGACTATGACTTTGAAAGTCATAGTCTCATTCCCATTACACCAAACCAAACGGACCCTTAGTAATAAACGAGAAAACTACTACGAGTAATATCTAATCAATTAGAGATATTTTTATAGTAAAAAGGTGTAACTTATCATTAAATTGGATAAAAAATAAATTACTGTCACTTTTCTTATAAAAAACACATAACAAGTTTTCTCCAAATTCACTTTCTCTTTCTAATAATCATTCAAAAACTCATTAATTCGAATCGAATTATCATTCAATTCGCTTTATATCATCTTCATTCACTCTCAATTTGATCAGTGATTTTGGGCGTTTTGAAATTTAGGGTTTCGACAAATATTTAAGGGGTTTTATTTTTTCGATTTCAGGGTACCCAAGCAACTAAATGTCTATACTTCGACTCAAATGGTTTCATTCCTGAAATTGCAATGAAAGGTCTAGCAAAAATGAAGGATCTTAGATTTATTCACATACAAGATTATTATAAGAGCAATATTGTTAAACAATTTGATAAAGTTAGCGAATACCTTTCAAGCTCCTTACGATTTATGAGTTGGTGGGGTTTTCCTTTTTCGAGTTTACCAAATACATTTCAAGGAGAAGGAAAGGTAGAATAATGGTTGATTTATTGTTTTTCGTGATTCATTATGATCCTATATATCTATTAGTTTGTTATTGCACCAATATTAATTGTATTTTGTACTATGTTAGGTTCTTCATAAGCTCAGGTTCCTCGAAATCTATAGTTCAAAGTTGAGGACCTTTGACCTTAGGTTGGCTCCAAATCTTGAGCAGTTGACTATTTCCCATTGTTATGATTTCGTAGAGCTTCATATACCTGCTGATCATCATTCAAAGCTTGAATATCTTAACATCAGTTATTCAAAGCTGACAAACCTTCACCTAGGGAATACTCCAAATCTTAAGAAGCTAGAACTCAGTTATTCAAAGTTGAAGACCCTTCACCTCGGGAGTACTCCGAATCTTGAGAAGGTTATACTCGAAGGATGTAATGATTTGGTAGAACTTCAAATGCCCTTTGAAAATCTAAAGCTCAAATATCTCGACGTGAGTCATTCAAAGTTGAAGACCATTCACCTCGTGAATACTCCGAATCTTGAGACGCTTATACTCAGAGGCAATATTGATTTGGTAGAACTTCAAATGCCTGCAGAAAGTCTAAAGCTTAAATATCTCAATCTCAGTCATTCAAAGTTGAGGACCCTTGACCTTGGGCTCACTCCAAATCTCGAACTGTTACATCTTGAAAATTGTTATGATTTGGTAGAAATTAATACTCCCATTGGATGTCTGAAAAATCTTCTCTTCTTAGACTTAAGTGGTTGTCGGAGGTTTAAGTCTTTTGTGTTTGACAAACGGTCTCAACCAGCTGAGGTTGGTTCTTTATCTGAGTTACATCTGATTGCAAAACCCACATATGGTTGCCTACTGCACCCCGACAATAGGTTTCCAAAGTTTCGGTTTGAATGTTATTATAAAGAAGATCCAGCTTCATTGTTTGGAAATCTTGAAAGGCTTATTTCGATGGGTCTATGTGCTTGTACAAACCTTGAGAATTTTTCAAGAAGTATTTGTAGTTTACGAGGTTTAAGAAAGCTTACACTTGAAGGCAGTATTACAGAAGCACCCCGGGACCTTGACCAGTTAGAATGTATAGAGGAGCTGATCTTTTCATCTACAAAGATTAGAGATCTTCCAGATAGCATTTGTAAGTTGAAACATCTCAAATCTCTCAAACTCAAATCATGTTTGCTTCTTGAGAAGTTACCCGATGGTCTTGGCCTAATAGAATCTCTAGAGACGCTAATTATAACGAATTGCAACTGTTTACGAGATATTCCAAACAACATGGCTAAGATAAAGTGTGTTATATCACCAAAGGTCTACAAGCGCTATACTCATGGGAAATATAAGCAGCAGTGATAAATGACAGGTATTTTGGCTTTATACGTTTTGGTCATTGATGAATTTCTCCAGTATACTTCCAAAAGTACGATTGTTTGTAAAGAAGTGTTTCAACGTATGATTGTCACTTTACCTTTTGTATTAGTAGTTTTTAATGTATACACTGTTAGATCAAGCTATAATCTTAACTTGGATGCTGTACTAGTACTCATTACTTCAGATCAATAAAGAATTTGAACTTTATTTTGATTCATGGAGCTCAGTAGACACAGTTGACTTGTTCAGAAAGTCAAACTGTGTTTTCGATGAAAATGGTGGGACTATATATGATAAAGGGTTGGAGATGATCATGCTAAAAATAAACTTAAGAAAGTGTTAATAGTGATGTAATATCATATACTACGTATAAGATTTTGATTCACATAAATAAGCTCTACATGTGGATGGAATCATCAAGCATAAACTATTTGACTTTTGAGTCAAACTATTTGTCATGGTTGAGCTACAAACCGTAAATTTTAAGTTTCAGTTTATACTTTTTAATTGGTTTATACTAGAATTCAGTTAATGCAATATTGGTGGTGGTTTATACTAGAATTCAGTTAATGCAATATTGGTGTCAGCTATTATTTGGATTATACTTGGGTTGAAACCTGGTCAAGAAGAATGACCCGGGAGAAGAATGAAGTTGATATCTTATTCGAAGTCGTAGTTTTTCACTTTGGCAACAACGCTAAGTTTATTTATTTGCATTTTGGCCACAACGCTAAGTTTAGCTACAGCTTACACATGCACCCATTGTACTTCCATTATTAACGATTCAGATGTTAAACATCACTGATAGAAAATTCATTGCATATAAAGAAAATTCTTTGATAGTTTTGATTTTAGTTTTATTGAATTTGTTTGTTAATATGATTATTTCTTTGGTTTGATATAGTTTTTTAGAATTTAGGATTGCTTATCCAAACATGGTTATTTGAAGCAAGTTGTTTTAACTATGAGCAATTTATCAGTTTCAATAAGCAAATCAACAGTTTCTCCTTCAATTGTGCTAGTGTTTGGTAAAATAATCAGAATTAGGTAATTAGTTTGATTAAGCAACTTTGAAACTGACTAGTTCGCTCTTACATGATCATACATCACAATCATTTACCCTCTGTCCAAACACACACACACACACACACACACACAAAATGATTTTATCTTGTTTCTAAGCAACCGCAAACACCCTCTAATGGCAAACCAAACTCATCACATAGACCACTACTGGCGTAGGTAACATGATTTTCATCAAGCAGCTTTGAACCTAAATTTGTCAAACGAGTTGCTAGGCTAGTTATCTGCAAGTACTTGGTTATAAACGGGTCGACACAATCAAGGTTTTGTAACTTGTTGTCAAGCTGAATAGTTCGGTTGTGCTTATTTTCATGAAGGATCGTTTTCAGATGTTCCCACAAGTCTAGACTCCCGAATTGAAACTTCCCCACCCTGGCCTCTTCCCAATTCATCTCCACCTGAACCTGTGTCCCCTGTCACCTCCTCGGCCCACTCTTCAAATTCTGATTCGGTCCATTCTAGCGGCCCATCTACAGATGGCCCTTCCTCGGTCCAAACACCTCCTGCACTCAAGGTCAGACACCTACTTCATTTGCAGCTCACACTCACACACCCAAGGTCTAGACACCTCGTGATATCCTAACTGGCATGGTGCAGTGTCGTAGATTTCGGTGACCCTCGCCTGCCAGCACATCAGTATTTCTTCCATTAGATTTGATTATTCAAGAGCTAGTTCAAACTCATTTGTGCAATTTTTTCCCAGTACATTAAATATCGATTACATGTAAGTTAGTTCTGTCATATTATCGATAGCTTTTAAGGGGTTTTATGCAAACAACTCTTCAATAATTCGTTTTTGTATTTCTTTTTATTTTTAGGGGTCAATTTAGCAGTGGTGACAAAACTAAACAAGCTACTAGAACTAATAAAGCTGAGACAAGCTCCTCAAGGAAAAATTCAAGAAAATCAAAGACTCAAGAAACATCACAAGGTTTCATGAATCCGAAAGCTGATACTGCATAAGGGATCACAAAAGATGCTGGCAAGAGAAGGGTTCAAGCTGATGGTCAAGGTTTCTGGGCATTGGTTCACAAATGGCTATGGGAAGAGGGTAAGTTGGAAAGTTCTTGTTGTGTTATAGTACTCATTTCTAATCAAGAAACTGATATCTCTCTGAGTTTGAATTCTTTGTTATAGTAGTCATTTTGAAATTAAGAAACTGCTAGAACCAAATTCAGGTCAGGTTTGGGTTTGGATTGGCATGTCAGAATGCCTTAACCCGAGCACGACATCTTTAAGTAGTTAGGTCAGTTATAATCCTAAGTTCCTAACCCGTCTATACATAACACAAACATTGCCTATTCAACGTGCTTTTCTAAACTTGTGGGTGGGTCGACTTTTTTAACCCGTTTAACCCATTATAAACATAATTTATCTAAAATAAAAAAACTCAAACAGGTTACTGATTAGACCAGACCCTACCCGTTTATTTCCATGTTGGTTTTGGGTCGTGTTTTGTGTTAGGAATTGCCACCCCTGCTTTTTGATGGCATCTCTTTATGTGTTGTATGATATAAATAGAATTTTCTTGTACTTTTCAGGTTTATGTCGCTAAAAATGGGCAAGAGATGACTGGCAAAGCTGCTTACATTCACTATAAAAAGGTACTTCTGCTCAATTATATATGGGTTTTTCTAAGTTGTGTCATATGGCACAAGTTAAGCACACCGAAAGTACACAGGGACCCACTGAAAAGTACACAGGGATCCACATAAAAGTACAGACAAGTGTACTTTTATGTAGGTTTCTGTGTACTTTTGGTGTACTTCTGTGTGCTTAACTTGTGCCACTAGGGCACAAGTTAGAAAAACCCATTATATATATCTCCCAACTTTCTCACCTTGTGTTGCTTTATAATTGATAAAGTTTGTTTTAAACTTTTATTTTTTGCGTGTAAATATGATTTGAGATAAATTGTTTCTTTTGTCTTATAGCAATCTGGTTTCAACTTTCATTCATTTTAAATCCGTTGTTTTGACAGGAGAGTGGAGGAGGATCTAACAATAAAAAGGCGAAGAAAACTTTCACCATGAAGAAATGAGTGTTGATTATGTGGCTTGTTTGTTATTTTTTTTATTAAGTCATGTATAATTACGACGTGCACCACGTTTTAGCTCGTACGGACGTGGTGCTATGTCGAAAAGGAATGCCCCCATACCATGCCCTGGCGGGATTGGGTTTGTTGTTGTTGTTGTATTAAGTTATGTATAATTAAAAAAATGACTTAATGCAGACAACTTCAGTTTTATTACTTAATATTTTCAGTTATCTTTTTCTATTAAGTCACAAACAAACAGTTTTCATATGACTTAATTAATTCAGTTTTTTTCATATTAAGTCAATTAGGTCGAAATCAAATACTCCCAAAGAATTTGAATGTGATTGCTCAAACACAGTTGACACTAGTCGCTTCAGAAGTGTTTGTGAATTTTCTGATTGTGCTCGGTACCGGAAAATAAAGAACATAAAGCGGAAGCTTTTTGAATATATGTTTTACTTTATTGAATATATGTCTAATTAGAAGTTAGGGTGTTTGCTTAAGCTTATAAGACATAAGCCGTGTTCGGCTTATATAACATAAGCCACAATTTTGTGGCTTATTTTAACACTTATGGGCTTATATAACATTGACAATGTTATATAAGCCTGTAAGTGACAAATAAGCCACAAAATTGTGGCTTATGTTAGATAATCCGAACTCATATACGCTAATAAGCCTATACATAAGCCGAAACAAACACCCCCTTAGACTAGTTAATTAATAGAGTGCAGTCAATATTAGAAAGTCAACTGTGTTTTTGATGAAAATTATGGGAATTTGATATGATCATATGAAGATGGAAATGATCATGTACAAATGATTCTATATTCTACAAGTGTTGTATGATCATACACAAGAGTGTATCGTTTTATGCTCTTTGGGCTGAAATCATAAAAAACAAAACCATTTGACTTATTTTAGTCAAAGTATTGACTTTCATCAAATTTAATGATTTTTTATTCAAATGTAACGAACATAGAGTGTTTGTTACTGCTGGTATTGTCATGTTGGAAGTATTGCAGACCTATGTGACAGACAACTGAACCTTCAGGGGTATGATGTACAGATTTTTACGTTTTTCTAATATTTTGTTTCAACTTGATCTTTCAAGGTACACTGAGCACGAAGCAATTGTCACTCAGTTCAGAAGGTGATCTAAAGCTCATATCTCTTCGCATCTATTCTCATTGATAGTTTTCTCCGATACACTCCCAAAGTACAATTGTTTGCAAAGAAGTGTTTCAAAGTATGATTGTCATTTTACCTTTCGGTATTAGTACTTTTTTAAATGTATACATTGTTAGATCAAGCTATAATCCCAACTTGGATGCTGTACTAGAACTTATTACTAAAACGTTTAAACACAGTTGACTTCTTAGAAAGTCAAACTGATGAAAATGGTGGGAAATGATCATGTTAAAAATAAACTTAAGAAAGTGTTATAAGGGATGTATAAGATGATAAACTAGTTTTATATATACATAAATAAGCTCTAAATTTGGATGAAATCATTAATCATGCAAATATTTGACTTTTGAGTCAAACTTCTGGCTTTCATCAAATTTTCATAGAGGTCTTCATATATGAGTTTGGATATGATATTGTCATGTTAAAAATGAATTCAGTTAAGGTTTCATTAGTGATTTAGTTATCATACACAAGTTTTTTTTGGGTAAAACTGAAGATAAAATCATTTTTTAATTATAAGCTAAAATTGATACTTAAATCTCGTTTAATTACCGAATTTATTGGTCAACTGATTTGGGTAGAAAGCGGGTCAGAATCATGACTCGGGTAAAAAGTGGATACTTTGTTTTAAGTTTTGGTTTTTCACACTTTAGCCACAATAGAAAGTTCAGAAATATATTACACATCAACACATTTAATGATGTAACCTTGGACCTTATATATGATGCTCCAGATGCACCCAGAGGATACGGATCTTGACCCTTTCGTAAACCTTTGGTTGATATTTGAACCTCATGGATACGCTTTCATAAAAATGAAATTCATTTCAATAAAAACCCGCCAAAAACTTTTGAAAAAACTTTTGAAATTCATTTCATAAAATGATTTCAGTGTATTGTGGGCAGAAAGATGACCCGGGAGAAAATGAAAGTATTTTGTTCAAGCTCTGGTTTTCACACTTTGGCCACAAGGTTTTGAACTGTAAGTTTATTTATTTGCAGTTTGGCCACTAGTACTAAAAATAGTTTGAAGTTAGTACATTGAAGTCGTTTGTTCAATGAATTGAGCCACAATTTAATCAGAAGATTGGTTGATCGTGAATTAGTTAGAAAAGGTCCCAATGGTAAACAATTTATTAAATTAAAGCTCGTTTTATGGAAAATAGGTGGTGTAATTGATGGTTAAACTTGTAAGTTTACATTGAATGTTTATTTAAAAGGAGGTGATTTGCACACCCCATTAATCGATTGGGACACTCAAAAATATTATATATGTACTGACATATATACCCTTAAATCACTTTACCCATATTCACTCGTGCAATGGTATAAATGCCAAGATATAATACTTTTGAGTGTTTCAATCAATTCATGAAGTGTGTAAATCACCTCCCTTATTTAAATGTTACATTGTGTATATACGGAGTCAGATCGTATTTGAGTTAACTGGGTAAAAAGCTACATTGTGTGTATAAAATAGCTAGAAAGTACATACATATTTTCTACTTCTTTATCTAAGTACGTATGAGTATAAAAGAAGAATTTATAATTTTTTTTACCAAATCAGAAAATATTTTGATTTATTTTATTAAACACCTTTTAATAAAAAAAATAAAAGGGTTGCTAAAAACTAGTGAACTTATGGATGCGGTTGCTACACTTAATGACCCCCAATGTGAGCTGTTGTTGCTCCGTGCATGTGCTGGTATTTCGAAGTTATATTTTTCTATGCGTACATTGTTCACCTCGGGTCTTTGAGTGTGCCTAGGTTTCTTTTGATGCGGCTCTTCGTTCTTCCTTGGAGCGTATTGTCACGGCTTCTGGGCCTGGTTTTGGTGACTGGCAGTGGAGACTTGCCACCCTGCCCTTTGCTTTTGGGGGGCTTGGTTTATATTCTGCAGGTGATGTTTTGAACTATGCTTTTCTTTCTTCGAGAATTCAATCTGCTAGTCTGCAGACTAAGCTTCTCCATAGTGCTGGTATTGTGACTACTGGTCCCTCTTTTGATGATGCTCTATGTACTTTTAATGCGAATATGGATATTGACCTTTTGAGTAACCCTAGCGAGGTCGCTACCTCCAAACTTATGAAGAAATTGTCAGATATATATTTCGACCGGGTTACCCAAACTGTTGAATCTACGTTCCATCTATCCCCTCGACAGGTGGCGCTATGGAGCTCACTAAAGGAGGATCATACTTCAGATTGGCTTAGGGTGGCTCCTATATTTGGATTGGGACAAACTATGAACGCCAGGACTTATCTTTGTGTGCAGTGTTATCGACTGGGTGTTCCCCTTTTCACTGTTCAGGTACCGTGCTCGGCATGTTCTACGGTTTTTACTGGAGATATCTATGGGGATCATGCAGTTTCATGTGCGGGTATTGTTGGCATTAAACATCGGCATAACATTGTACGTGATGTTCTTGTTGATATATGCTTTCGGTCCGGGATTTCTGTTCGTAAGGAGGTGGATATTGGGCTTCATGGAGATATGGACAGACCCTTGCGACCAGCTGATATATTGCTTTATTCTTGGGATGGCGGGCGTGATGTTTGTGTTGATCTTACAGGTTCGTCTCCTTTGAGGCAATCGGGGTTGCTTGATTTTGTGCCAGGGCGTGCGGTTAGTGAGGCTGCACGACGTAAACGTGTCAAGTATGAGGCTAAATGCGTAGATATCGGATACGGGTTCCTCCCCTTTTCTTTTTCTTCTTTTGGAGAACTTGAGAAAGAGGCGGTAACCTTACTAAAGCGTATTAGACTTTTCTCCTTGACTCAAGACATTGGGGCTCGTGCTGCGGTTCATATCTTTAATCGTATTAGTTTTGCTATTGCTAGAGGTGTGGGGGCCCAGTTGGTTTCTCGGCTCCCCACTAATTTCTTGTAAATTCTATGAGTTTCGCTATTGCTAGAGGAGTGGGGGCCCAGTTGGTTTCTCGGCTTCCCACTAATTTCTTGTAAACCCTTTGAGTTTTTAATAAAGTGATGTTTAAAAAATAAAAAAAAAAAAAAAAAAAAAAAAAAAAAAAAAAATAATAATAATAATAATAATAATAATAATAATAATAATAATAATAATAATAATAATAATAATAATAATTCAATTATTTCTTAATAAGTATAAATGTCTAAAAATATATTATGTTAAAGACGAGGTTTCATTTATATAATAAAAGATGTTTAGACATATTGAATGCACCTAAAGAATAAGCCAAGAATAAACTAATAAGTGTGTGGAAAGTTTATAAAAGTAATTAAATATTATAGGAGAAAGATACTTTTAAACCATTAAAATTGTACTATATGATTACGAGTAATAAATAAGCAAGCCCAAGACAAAGAAATGTAATTATAAAAGGACTTTTTTAACTTGTGCCTTGGAGACACACGATAAGAAGGCACAGACTCATAAAAAAGGACTCAGAGATCCACACAAAAGTATAGTTTTCAAATATTTTTTTTTTATACTTTTGTGTGGTCCGTGAGTCCTTTATTGTGGGTCTCTATCTTTTTATCTTATGCCCGAGGAACAGGTTAGAAAAACCCTTTATAAAAAAAACAAATTTACAACTTCCATCGACGTGTAAATTCACAATCTTATGGTCTTTTTTTTCTCTATTTGTGTCACCATCTCATTCGAAATATTTTCCACCCTAAATGATCATGTTCACATTGCTAGTGTGATAACCATCGATCCTATATAGCAAAATGCCAAATAACCAAGGTATTATAAGTTTCTGATTGACGTAATCACCTTAGATAAATGTAATGGTAATACTATTAACTGGGAATCAGATAAAGTTAGACAATACCTTCCAAATTCTTTACAATTTGTGAAATGGATTTTCCTTTTTCGAGTTTACCGACTACATTTCAAGGGATAACATCTTGTTGAACTTGAAATAAGTTGCGGTGCTCAGATTCTTGACCCTCACCGGTTCAAAACTGAGGACCTTTCAACTTGGAATATTCCGAATCTTAAGATACTAAAACCGAATAAGTTTAAGGATTTGGTAGAGCTTCAAATGTTTGCAGAAAGTTTTAGCTCAAAAATCTCGACCTTAGTTATTCAGAGTCAACAAACCGTTACATCGGGAATACTCCAAACCTTGAGACGCTAATACTCGATGGATGTAATGATCTAGTAGAGCTTCAAATGCCTACCGAAAGTTTAAAGCTCAAATATCTCGACCTTAGTTATTCAAATTTGACAAACCTTACGTAGACCAGCATCCTATGGCCCAAGAGCTCACCCCACCAAACTCGTGCCCCCTATAACTTCCACGACCTAACCTTTGAATCCACCAACATCACCTTCCAACCCTCCTCTTCTGACCAAAATTGGTTTGGCCCAACAGACTACACCGGCCTACAATCGACACCACAACAACATACACCTGAATCATTATCAACTACCTAACCACTGTCACCCAACCCAGATACTCGTCTGTAACCATTATCGGACACCTTATGGTCACACGTGCTAAAGATGGCCTCACAAATCCTATTGACCGTTTGTCTCTTAACATTATCACTACTTCACCCATTCATCGGTCTCATGTTCATGCTCTCCATGACCCTAATTGGCAAAAAGCTATGTTAGAAAAATAAAATGCTTTAATTAATAACGGAACATGGGTAGTTATGCCTTGTCCTACTAAATGTCAATATTGTGTTATGTGTGGCTTCTATGACATAAATTTAATGCAGATGGATCACTTAGTCGGTATAAAGCTCGCCTTGTAGTGAATGAACGTAGTCAGTAGTTGGGTATTGATTGTGACAAGACATTTAGCCTGGTTGTTAAATCGGCTACCATACGCATTATTTTGAGTCTTGTAGTTTCTAGGAATTGGCCGATTCATAAGCTAGATGTGAAGAATGCTTATCTTCATGGTGATTTATTAGAGACTGTTTATATGAATCAACCACCTGTCTTTGTGGACCCTCATAATCCTAATTATGTTTGTCATTTGCAACGATCTTTATATGGGCTTAAAGCAAGCCCCTCGTGCATGGTTTTAGTGCTTTGCTTCTTATATAATATAAGTTGGTTTTCACCACAATGAAATTGACTCATCATTGTTTATCTTTCATCGCAAGACAAATATTGCATACTTGCTTCTTTATGTTGATGATATTATCCTCACATTTCTTCTCCATCTTATTTTCAGAAAGTTATCTCATCGCTTCATGGAGAATTTGCTGACTGACATGGGTTCTCTTAATTATTTTCTTGGTATGTCTTCTCAACGTTCTTCAGCAGGTTATTTTAATCTTAGAATACCTATGCTAAAGAGCTTCTTGAACGTGCTCATGTGCAAAAGTGTAATCCTTGTCGGAAACCTGTTGATACTGATTCTACGCTTGGTCTTGATGGTGACCCTCCTTCTGATCCAACTTTGTATCGTAGCTTAGAAAATGCTCTTTAGTTACTTACATTTACAGGACCTGATTTGTCCTATGTTGTTCCGCAAGTGTACCTTTATATGCATGATCCCCGGGAGCCACATTTTTCTTCTCTCAAGCGTATTCTTCGGTATGTTCGAGGTATTATTGATTATCGTTTTACAGCTACATGTTTCTACTATCATTCAACGAACTGCTTACACAGATGTTGACTGGGCTTCACTCGACGTTCCATATCTAGCTATTGAGGATAGTTTGCTTTCTTAGTCTGCTAAGAGTCAAGCTACGTTATTTTGATCAAGTGACGATGTTGAATATTGAGGTGTTGCTAATGTTGTTACCAAAACTTCTTGGGCACATAACCTTTTGCATTAGTTACATGCACCTGTTTTACTGCTACTTTGGTTTACTGTGATAACATTGCCAGTTATAATCCTCTCCAATAATTAGTTCAACATCAGCGCACCAAACATATAGAGCTTGACATTCATTTTGTTCATGATTTTGTGACAAAGGATCTTGTGCGCGTCATGCATGTTCCATCAAGATATTTATTCTTTCAGTCTTGAAAGAATGAGTGTTTAAGTTCATTCACAACAGATGGCCTTGTACCTTGGATTCTCTTGATATCTTGAATCAGTTTCCATGTATTTAACTCTCAATAGGCCTTTGTTAGGTAATTGAGCATGTTACACTCATGAAATTGATTCTAGATGGATAAGAATTCATAAATTAGGTTCCTCTGTGTGTGAAGGGTAGAATGAACTTCGAGGGCAATGTATGAAGCTTGGAATAGTAAAAAGTGAAAGATGAACCTACTTGGTCCAAGTTATACACTGCTAAAGTGGTTAGGTTGGTTCTCCCTCAAGGTGTGCATTCCTAGGTTTTTGAAGCCATATGTAAAGATGGAAATGTAGAAACATGGTATAGTCCTTGACTGGAATGGTGAATGGGTGGCTATAACCTACATAATTGATGCCTTCCACCTTTCCTCTTAATTATTGTGGATGATGGTTGAATGATAAGGATGGGAGGTGGTTTTGGAAATGTAGACAGGTTATGGTCTTGGTGCACTTAAAGGGTGAATTCATTTGTTGTTTGTTGCTGTAAAAAGGGGAAATGCTGTTCTATGTATAAGGTGTATATGTGTTGTCTGGGATACTAGCATGGTTGTATCTCATATCACATAGTATGGTGTTTCATGTATTTCCTCTGGTTGGGAATGTCCAAACTAGTGAATGTCATATCTATACTCCTTTATAAAGGGTTTGAGACATTCTAAATATAGTAGTCTTAAAACTTTTAAGACCAAAAACATTTCCATTAAAAGAAAGTTATTTTTGCTAAGCATAATAGTTAAGCATACATATAAATTTAAAAAATAATTAATGTCTTAAATTCTCATATTTGTAACATCCTCCAATATTGATGCATCTCATTTAAACCATATGAAGATATGTAAAAAAAATGTAATAAATTAAAATACATAGTTCACCGGAAATTAAAATACGTAAAGTTATTGCTAGAAAAGACATATATAGAAAAAAACATTTGCTCACCGTAAAAAATAGTTACCGGGTACCCGCCGCCACATTGCGATGGTACCCTTCTAGTATATCTTGTAATTTTTGTTGATATTAATATAAATTTTCACCCTTTGCACCAAAAAAATGAATGTGCATACAAAAATATAACGTTATTAGATTTTTGTTAATTATGATATCAATGATATGATATTAGGGTCGTTCACACTGTTTTAAAGGCCTTAGGCGAGATTTGGAAATGAGGCCATGATGTAAAGCTAAGGCTCTATAAATGTGTCATTTCTTTAAAATACACGGTTATAATTATTTACCTAATATCTCATTTCATAAACGTTACGAGTATTATACAAAATTTCTACTCGTACTACTCCTTCCCCATTCCCATTCTCAATGCCACGAGCCATTCACCCAATTCTCCTTATCTCTCACACAATCATCTGTATTCCTATCTAAATGAAACAACCTAGAAATTCTATCACAAAGCCTTCAATCATCCGCCTAGGGACGGAACCAGGAGAGTTCCCGTAGGGTCCGGGACCCCTATGGATTTTTTCGATATAGTGTTAATTATTTAAAAAAAAACATTGATTTTTTCTAAATACATCTAAAATGCACCAGGTCCATTGATTTAACTCTATTATATCACAGTTTAAAAAATTTCCGACCAAAACTTAATATCACCCCCATCCCCCATACCCTTCTACATGACGAAGTAAACTCTACACCCAACTCGTCTATCTCTTCCCCTACCTCTACCCTAACAATATTCCGCCGCACCCTAAACCCATTCCCCCACCAACCACCCACTACCTATTATCATTTAACCCACCACTAACACCATAGATACTTTTAATCACCCTAAACACTGATCCTTTTTTCTAAACCTCCACCACCATTTTCTAAATAAAGCCAAGTTTTAGCCCGCAACGACCCAATGTTTTGAACCCCCCCCCCCATGTATGATGCTAGAACCAAATCTTATTTGACCCAAGTCACTTTTTTCTCCTCCCCAACCCCATTCCAAAAGATTTATTTGTATTTTCAAATTCACTCAACTTGATTTAACACACTCGAAGACATACGGAATCTCGAAAAATAATACAATGGCAACACAAACAATCATCTTATCATCTCTCACATATTATCTCAAAACTCATTCTTACTCTCTAAGAAACCAAAACTCACACCGAAAAAAAAAAGAGTCATGCTAAATATACATTTTCTTTCTACTAAAAAAACCTCTAGACCATGGTTGACCTTAGCTAATGATTACCTATTAATTATCACCGCCAGCCACCACACCCACAGCCGAACCTCACCATTTCCGGAAACATCCCCTCCAGAATATTCAAAAGTAAGATCACTTTTGAGATCTGGAGCCCCTCTCCAAGATCCAATATTTAAAAGCAAGATCATATCTTTTGTAGAGAAAGATTGTTGTGATGCCTAAAATCTGGTTTATCGGAATTCCTAATATCCGGTTTACCGTAATTGTCGTTTTTGGAAAATGGTGGTTGGACATAAATGGGAGACGGAAATAAACAGGTGAAAAAAAGAAATGAGATGAGGATCTCGTGATTTAAAATTGACAAGCAAATAATGAAAAAAAGAAAGATTTTCAGTGAGAGAGTGAAATTGGAAAAAAGAAAGATTTGTAGTGAGAGAGTGAAATGAATTTTGTAGGCGATATGTTTTGAATTGTGTGTGAGAGATGCACGTTAGTGTGTGTAAGAGAAATAATACATTTATTCAAAAAATTAGTAATGGAGATGAGTATGGTGATTAGCTGCTCAAAATTTTATGAGTAGTGTGCGAAGCATACCACCCAAAAGAGCAATAATGAAAGGATACTGACACGTAAAACATGTAACTATTTGATGTATGATCACACTTTCATAAGGAACAACAAATCTCACACTCTATTTTTGGTCGACATGTAATGCCTTTACTTTGTACATGATGAGATGAATACAAGGTCTTTTAGCTTAAATTGGATTTCATAAGATATTTGACAAACCCAACAAAGACTACAAAGTTGACTTAGGGGTTAAAAGATGTGTTAATTTACATAACAAACTGTGCTAGAGGTGGCAAAATAGGTGAATCGGGTCGCTTCACGGGTCTAGATGAATTTGGGTTTAAATGGGTCACATGTCTAATGGGTCTTCTAGAAACATGGGTCTGGATCTAAATGGGTTTTGGTCATTTTCAAAAAAAGTTATTATTTTTTATTTTTTATTTTTTTTAATAAAATATGAAGAAAGTGAAAAAAATAAATAAAATAAAATAAAAATAATTTTGACCCGCTAGACCTACCTAAACTCATTGGGTAATTATTCTATAATTGCACTTTATATCAAATAAACAATTAGACCATCTCCCAACCACTAATGTTTCTAAATTGTTCATAAGCCGAAATGGAGCCTTAAGTCTTGCTTAATTAGTAAATCCTAATGAATTGATGGATTAAATTGGAGGTTATTTATCAAACATGACCTTGCACTTATGATTCACAAAAATGTAGTCAATATTTTATTCAAGTTTTGATTTTTCACACTTTGGCACAAGGTTTAAACTGTAAGTTTGATTATTTTCATTTTGAGCACTAGTACTAAAAATAATCTCAAAGTTAAGTAAATTGCTAAATGGTAGCCATTGTAGTTTCAAGACTTTGTGGTTTTATGGACCATTTTCATACATTTGTTAGATGAGAACATGAGGGTCGTCTATACGTTTATCCGCATTATGAGAATGTACTTGGCATTAGTAATGAGATAGAGAATTAATGCAAATATAGAAGTAAAGTCTGATGTTGGTTAACTCAAAATTGGTAATGCAAATCGAAAGTATATGTAAGTCAAAGTCAAGAAATCCATTGCCTAAGAATAGTTTATCCTTATATACCAAAGGAATACATTAAAACCACAAGAATGGTGAAAGGTCTTAACATCCTTACTAATTAATTTTAGAGTTAATTGCATTTTGGTCCTTATGGTTTTGCCAAATTGCAGGTTTGGTCCCTAAAATTTTGAAAGTGCAGCGATAGTCTTCATTTTGAAGTTTTGATTGCATTTTTGGTCTTTGGATAAAGTTAAATGACTAAAATACCCTTTGTCTTCTTCGAAAAAGACAAGGGTAATTTGGTCATTTCACACTAAAATAGACCAAAAATGCAACCTAAACTTCAAAATAGGGACTATCGCCGCACTTTCAAAGTTTTAGGGACCAAACCTTCAATTTAGCCAAACCACAAGAACCAAAAATGCAATTAAATCTTAATTTTAAGTAGAGTTATGGCTTAGTACATGTCTTGATTTGGCAAATATATTATTCGATGCCAAGAAGACAAAACTACCGATAGGGGTTGACATACAAAGAATTAGGGGCGAACATAGTTTGATTTGGCTTGGTTTTTTACTAAAACCAAAACTGAACCAAAAATATTCGTTTTTTTCATTTTAGAAACCGTTCGGTTTCTGTTTGTTCTAGGTTTGGTTTTTGGTTTATTTTTGGTTTGGTTTTTCAATTTTTATTTCGTTTATCGCGGTTTGGACATTCAATGGTCGAATTTCTGTTGCAACATAGAATAACTTTTTCTAGTTTCAAGAATAAAGAAATACAAAATAATGACAACAAGAAACAATTGATCATAAAAATATTATACAGGAGAAGTGTTTATACGTCGTATGTGACACAATAATGATAATAAAAAACTAACGACAACAAAAATTCTAGATGCATGGTAAATGTTTATGTGTTATAAATAGCACATTTTTAAGAACTAATGATAATAAACTAACCGAACCGAACTAACAGAACAACCTGATAACCAAACCGCTCAACACCCCTAGTTTGTTAAACCGGGTTATTATACAAAAAAGCCACTAACGTTTGCGGGAAAGTTGTCCTAAGTCACTATAGTTTAAAAGTTGTCATTCAGGTTACCATACTACAAGGGTTTGTCAATCGTGTCAGTTAACATTTTAAAGCATGTTGCTTAGCTCACTCCCAGGGTGGGCAACCGGTTGAGATACAATGTTGGTGTCCACGTAGACCTGGCCAAATATACACGTCATCTAAAGGGTGCCACGTTGGAAAACCACTAACATTCTATCTTTTAAAAAACCTACCCTACCTAAAACATACCCAAATTATCCATTCCAAAATTAGGGTTCTAAACCCAAAATCATTAAATCGGTGAAACCCTTTCTTGCAACAATTCAATGTCGCACATTTGTGGGTGTGGTGAAATAGCAAGTTGTCGAATCTCTTGGACCCAAATGAACCCTGGAAGAAGATTTCTTGGTTGTCCCAATTTCTTGGATCCAACAAGAAATTGCAACTATTTCAGATGGGTTGATGCGCCATTACCAAATCGTTGGTATCAAGCAACCATGTATCAGATCCATGTTGATTTGGTGAATGCACAAAGTTGTTCAAGCCAATAATCAAAACTCTAGAACTGCATTATACAATAGGGTTTTGATTGTGGTTATTGTTGGGATGCTTCTGATTAGGTTATTTTATGTGTTATGGTATTTTGTAAGTGATGTCTCTTATTAGGTTAGTTTAGCCAGTTTAGGTTAGTATGGTTATTGTAAGAGTATGGTATTTTGTGGTAGATGATGTACCTACTGGATCTTTGTACAATGGTTTTAATGAACTAATGAAGTTAAATGTTCTATCTTTGTTCTTATGTGTTGGTCTTCCAGGCATTCTTCTGATCATATGTGGTAATGGCTTTTGATATTCAGTTGAAGGCCATTGATCCATTCCATTTTGACCCTCAATATAATGACTATAAGCAGATACAAACCTTTCTTTCCTGAACCAATTAGAAACATAGTCTTCAGGGTCTTTATGCAGGAAGTAGATTGCTGCAAAGCGATGTTCACATGGTAGACCAGTCAGTTTCCAAGCTCTACAACTGCAAGTCCTTTCCTTTTCATCAACTTTGAAACCTTCATACCCATTCGTCACTTCAAACCTGCTCTGACCACTTGGAATAACTTTCCAGTTCCTACAGTGAACAATAGTATGCATTTATTAGTACCTATTTAAAATGACTTACATGTGCTTATCCTTGAGTATTTCAAACTTCTTCCTTATGTTTGGACATATCACATCTTCCCATTTATCATGCTTCTCTCTCATTCTTTGCATCCTTTCCATCATACCAGTTCTGATATCCTCCAACATATTAATTATTGGCTTTCTTCTTGCCTCAACAATAAGTGAGTTGAAGCACTCACTTATTCCATTCTCAACTGCATCACATGCTCTATCTGTGAGGAAGAATGCCCTACTCCAGCTTTCTGGTTGTCTATCCATCAGATGCTTATGTGCTTCTTTGTTGACATCCTTGATCTGATTCATTTCTTGTTCAAACTTAGCAGGGTATGTAGCCTTAGCTGCTTTCCAAAAGAGATTCCTAAACAGCACACCAGTAAACTTCTTCCTGAAGTTAGCGTATATGTGCCTTGCACATTGTCTGTGCTCAGCCAAAGGCATTACATCCTTTGCAGCTTCAACAATACCCTGCAAAATAGATTAGGTAAACCTTGAGCAGATATCAAATGCATAACAAATATGATTGTTAATCCTTGTCCAAATGTAGAAGAAACTTACCTTATGTTGATCAGATATGATTGTTAGTCCTTCACCAACTGCAATTCCCAAATCATCAATTAGACATTGCATGAACCAACTCTAATTTTCCTTGTTCTCTACACTCACCACTACTCATGAAATTGGATATATTTGGTTATTGCCATCTCTTCCTACAACTGATAAAAGTTCACCCTTGCAGATGGTTTTCAGAAAGCATCCATCTAGACCTATTACCCTTCTGCACCCCTCTAACCATCCTTCTTTCAAAGCTTTATAGCATACATAAAAACTATCAAAATAGTTCTTTCCATCAAGCATTGTGGTAACACCTAACTTACAAGTTGATCCAGGGTTAGAAGTAAGGATTTCAGAAGCATATGACCAAAGCATTCCATAGGGATCCTCTAAACATGTCTCATATTGCTGCAAAGCCTTAATCTTTCCCCTTCTAGCTTGACTAATAGTCACTTTGCATTTGAATTTCTTTAGTATCAACTCAATAAGAGACCTAACTATTATAGAAGGATTGACCATGATCTTTTTAGCATAATTCCTAGCTACCCAGTTGCTTGTTATTAAGGTGCCATACTCATATGTCCTTGAACAGACATGCCTATCATTCATGGTTTTGATTTGAAAAGATTTTTCAGCCTGCATCCAAGATGCCCACAATCTAAATGGGCATTTCTTCTCTTTATTATCCTTTGAACATTTAGCTAACAGTCTCTTAGGATTGTTTACTTTGTAATATAGCTTATAACCATTTGCCAAAGCATAGTATGCAAGTCCTCTTTTAAGTTGTTCAGGACTCTAATACCTTTCCCCTAAGTGTGGTCTCATGAACTTCCATTTAACATTAGGATCATGGATTGGTCAGTGATCACCCAACTTATCTTTGTCATCTACTTTTTTAGGAACAAAGTCTTTTTCACTAAATTCATCTTTAGGCAAACCATTGTAAACTCTAGTCAAAAAAATTTCATCAAACAACTTAGAAGCTTTCTTCTTAGGTGCAGGCTCTACTTTCTTAGTCCTAACATCCAAAACCTCTTCCTCACCATCAGAAAAATGGTCAAGTGATGCAGTGTCACTCTCTTCAGAATCACAATAGTCATACACATTGTAATCATCATCTTCTAAATCACCATCACTATCAGTATTGTGTTATTCAGTGGTTTCATTTAAATCAAACTCAAAATGAGAGGCATATATATGCAACACATGATCATTATCTACACCACATTACACACAGGCATCAAAGTCAGCATTTGATTTTAAAGGTTTTAATCCTAATTGAAAGTCTAAGCCAGGAACCAAATAAAACAATGCCTTCACCTCACCAGTACATTCACTTTCCAAAAGATTCACAAAACCTACCAAGTCTAATGCTAGCATATCAACATTAGGAATTTCAGATAGAATTTCATATTCATACGAATGGGGATCTCTTACAAATACACCGCCACGATGATATTTGAGCAAAAAAGTGGATGGTTGGGATGGTGATGCCATCTGAAAGAAGATAAAACAACAAAATTGTTAATTGCAGAAAACTCTAATTTTACAAACAAAACCCTAATTTATGACTGTTGAAACAAATAAGTAATTAAATAATCAAAAATTAACGTTACCTTTTTGGAGAAGATGACAACACTTATCAATTTTTATTTGATTGTAGAAAACCCTAATTACCCAATTTTTAATTAGGGTTTGGGATGTGTGTGTGAAACGTTTGGGATGTGTGTGTAATTGGGATTATTAAAGTATGTTTGGGAAGTGAGACATATATACTTAATAAATTATAATAATAAACATAAATGGAATATATAATCCACGTAGGACAAATTACTGGTATTTAAAGGTTACCAAAAAATGAGTAACAAATATGACCGGTCACACAAAGTTTAGTAACCTGAATGACAACTTTTAAACTATAGTGACTTAGGACAAATTTTCCGCAAACTTTAGTAATTTTTTTGTATAATAACCCTTAGTTAAAGGCAAAGAAGTTGTTTACATGTTTGTTCTTGTAAAGCAAGAGAGAGAAAAGTGTATAATAAATAAAAGGAGTGAGAAATGAAGAAAAGGAAAGAGTTAAAGGACCTCTTATGTCATATCTCCAAATTCATTAACAGATGGGTTTAAACCCTGAAGCCCTTAAACAAGTTTGAATCTTTGTTGGGTTATAACTAATACTTTATTCTTGTTTGATTACTGAATCCTAATGGAATTCGAAAACCCCCAAATTGTGGTTTGTTTTGGGTAGAAATCGGGTCAAAATGATGACCCGGTAAAAAAGTGGATACTTTGTTAAATTCAAAATGATATGACCCGGTAGAAAGCAGGTCAAAATGGGAAGAGAAGGGTGGTGGATAGGGGGTTGTCGGGTTCGGGTTCGGGTTCTGGTAAGAGTAAGGTGTCGTTTGTTTTTTCAGAGCTATTACATCTTCATCTGCAAACCATGTCTGCAGAAGAAGAGGTACATTTAAGCTCTTCATCTGCAAGAAGAAGACCGTTTGTTTTTTGTGCTATTGAAGTACTTCTTTCATTTTTCCTCTTATGTCTGCATTGGTGTAGAGGAAAGAAGTGGAAAAAAGACGTAAATTATGTCTGCATTGGTGAAGAGGAAAGAAGTGATTCTAACCTCTTATGTCTGAAAAAAAACAAACGGTCTTCAAGCATAATATCTGCGCGCCTGCAGACATAAGAGGAAAGAAGAGCTTCTTTGAAAAAAACAAACAAAGCCTAAATGATACTATTTTTGTTTAATGTGATTGTTTTATTAGAGTTGCTTTGTTAGTTATGATATGATACAGATCAGGGGATGTTTGGGATTCTTTTATTGATCTTGTTTGTTTATTGCGTTTTTATCTAGTTTTGAGGGATTGCTTATCCAAACTGCTTATATGATTTCGTGAGCGAATTAGCAAATATAATAAGCCAATTAACAGTTTTTCATAGGCACCCTTTAGTTGTGCTAGTGTTACTTTGGTAATGCTGATTATCAATCGGTATAAGTTTCAGAATCACAATCGAGTATATGCTTGGTATAAGTTTCGGAATCATAATCGGTATTTGTTTCATTGTAGGGTAGAATGATTACATAGAATGGATCTTAACCACCTCTTGTGTCCATAACTTGAAACCCATATATGTCAACCAAACATGTACATCATACCTCCAAATAATAAACCATTAGGGTCAGAAATGGACAAAAGGAAACAGTTGAAGGACCTCTTATGTATACTCCTCCAAATTCATTAACAGACGGATTTGAAGTTTGAAGCCCTTATTAAAACAAGTTTGAATCTTTGTTAGGCATAACTGATAGTTTATTATTGTTTGATTGATTAATTGCTACACTACCTCAAGGAATTCAAACCCCCCCCCCCCCCCCCCCCAAAAAAAAAATGTAGCTTGTTTTGGGTAGAAGAAAGCGGGTCAAAATGATGACCCGGTAAAAAAGTGGACACTTTGTTAAATTCAAAATGATATGACCCGGAAGAAAGCAGGTCAAAATGGGAAGAGAAGCGGATGGTCATTAGTTCACAAATGGCGATGGGTGCAGGATTAGGGGGTTGTCGGGTTCGGCTACGGTAGATTTGGATTTGGGTTTTGGTTCTGGTAAGAGTAGAGTGGATTGATTGGGTTCGGTTGTTCGGCTAAGGGTAAATGATACTATTTTTGTTTAATGTGATTGTTTATTAGAGTTGCTTTGTTAGTTATAAACTTATGATATGATACAAACTGCTTATTTGATTTCGTGAGCGAATTAGCAAATATAATAAGCAAATTAACAGTTTTTCATAGGCACCCTTTAGTTGTGCTAGTTGACAACTTAGTTAATCTTATAATGATGTAGCAAGTCTGTCTTATTTTGGATTTGGTGCCTTTTGGCTATAACTTACATGCCCTTTTTAAAAACGCTATTATTGTACACCCTTACTGCTGTCTTAACATAAACAAAAAAATGTAAATTTTACAAATATATTCTGATACTTGAAATATCAAAATGGGATTCTGTTTCCATAATCCATCGTCCTAGTTTGTAACACATACTGTAATCTATCATCCCAGTTTATAATTCCCTTATCTAATTATTGAACTGCAGATGAGAATGTTTCGACACAACACCATTCAGTTTCTAACCGTTCCAAATTCTCGCTTAACGGACTTGGTGTTTTGACCAAACAATCAGGAAAAAGAAAGCAAATTGTCTCAAACGCTCCAGAATCCGTAATCACAAGCTGCAGCAAACAACCGTTTCCAAAGCTGACTGTTAGTCCTCTTAGAAAGTTTTAGTTAATTGATTCCGACTCTGATTCTGATATCCCTTCAATCAGTAAAGTTGCTGCTACAAAGCCTGCACCAAGTTAGAACCTTATTTGGATAGGGGAAAAAGTTTAGGTTTAAATCAGCCCAGAAAATTAAGTGAATCACTCTATACTTCAGACAGAAAAGATTTATGGGAAGATTTTAGACAAGAGAAGAGTTTTCCTATCCTGACACCTGCACTAGATGAGGTCTGTGAGGAATATTTTAGTTCCATGAAAGAAAAAAGTAACCGTAATAGTCATGTTATGGACAGTGTAGTAGATTTGGGTGACCCTAGCCTGCCAGCTCATCAGTATTTTTTCCATAGTGATTTGAGGATTCAAGAGCTAGTTCGAACTCCTTTGTGCAATTTTTTTTCCCATTGAATACAGAAGATAGAGGTTCTTATCAGCCCAGTACATCAAATATCGATTACATGTAAGTTAGTTCTGTCCTATTATCCGATAGATTAAGGGATTTTATACATATAGCTTCTTTTTTTTTTTTTTTTTTTTTTTTTTTTTTCCCTTGTTATTTTTAGGTGACAAAACAAAACAAGCTGCTAGAACTAGTAAAGCTGAGATGAGTTCATCAATGAAAAATTCAAGAAAATCAAAGACTGAAGAAACATCACAAGGTTTCATGAATCCTAAAGTGAATACTGCGAAAGGGATCACAAAAGATGCTGGCAAAAGAAGGGTTCAAGCGGATGGTCAAGGGACGGGGCATTGGTTCACAAATGGCGGGGGAAGAAGTTAAGTTGGAAAGTTTGTGTTTTGTTATTTTAGTCATTTCAAATCAAGAAACTGTTAGAACCAAATATGGGTCGGGTGTGGGTTCGGATTGGCATTTCAGAGCACCTTAACCAGAGAACGAATGTTTAAGCAGTAGGTCAACTATGTCAATCCTAACCCGTTTACACATAATCCAAACATCGCCTATTCAACCCGTTTTTCTAAACTGGTGGGCGGGTCGACTTGTTTAACCCATTTTACTTATTTAACCCATTCAACTTTTTACAAACATAAGTTATCTAAAACTTTTAAAAACTCAAACGGGTTGGCACGTCAACCTATTTAACAAACACATCCCAAAAACTATTTAGACCAGATCCTAACCCGTTTATTTCCATGTTGGGGTCATGTTTCATGTTAGGAATTGCCACTCCACTTTTTGATGGCGTCTTCTCTTTATGTGTTGTATGATATAAATAAAATTTTCTTGTACTTTCAGGTTTATGTCGCTAAAAACGGGCAAGAGATGACTGGAAAAGCTGCTTACATTCACTATAAAGAGGTACTTCTGCTTATATATATCTCTCAACTTTCGCACATTGTTTTGCTCTATAACTGACAAACTTCATTTTAAACTTTTACTTTTGCGTGTAAATATGATCTGAGCTCAATAATGATGCTTTTGTCCTTCAGCAAGTCTGATTTGAACATTGAAAATCTCTGCTGTTATGACAGGAGAGTGGAGGAGGATTTAAAAATAAAAAAGGCGAAGAAAACTTCCACTAAGAAGAAATGAGTGTCGACTGTGTCTTACATGTGGGATTGGTATATACTCATCTTGAGATGCTAAGAGTCTGAATGGGATTGTTTAATTACAGTTGACACTCGTTGCTTCAGAAGTGTTGGTGAAGTTTCTGAGGTGGCTCAATACCGGAAAAGCAGAAGCTTTTTAAAATTTAACTTGTAGTATAGACCTTTTTTACTAATAAACATATTTTAGACCTGAATTTAGTGTTTCTAAATAAGAATTTGAAGCTTTTTAAGAACTCTTACAGTTATAATTGGATATCATATTGGTAGAAGTGAGTTTGAACCTGAATTTAGTTAGTTAGTGGAGTACAGTCAATGTATTTGACTCTTTCAGAAAGTCAATTGTCTTTTTTATGACAATGGTGGTATTTTGATATGAAGTTGGAGATGATCATGTACAAATGAATCTATGAAGATTTTACAAGTGATGTGTGATCATACACAAAAGTATCATTATATCTTTGGGTTAAAATCATCAAAAACTAAAACATGCGACTTTTTAGTTAAAGTATTGACTTTCATCAAATCTACTTTATTACTGCTGGTACTGTCAAATAGAAAAAGAAAGTTGGAAGGGCCTGTTATGGCAATACCATATATATTTTATGACCCAAGGTATTTTACCCCCTAAAATCTTAATAAGAAACTCAGATTTTGGTAAAAAATTTAAGGAATGGAGTTTTGATTTCATCAAATATATGACATAAGGCGAAATTTAAGCTTGTTTAATTTGTATTTTAAACCTTTGATTAGATAGTAAGACATTTGAGCTTCAATTTTTGTTGAATTGAATCTCCATTTATGCATGATTAGTAGTGTATTTGATGGTTAAATATATAAGGTTACATTGCATGTTGATTTTAGTAAGAAAATGGAGCTTGATTTTATTTTTTTATGAGTTCGGATCTTACTTGGGTCAAAGCTAGGTAAAGAGATGACCCATGAGAAAACTGAAGTTTTGATTTTCACATATTGACCTCACATGTTATAAACAATCAAGTTTCTTTCAAAGTCATTTTTGCCAGTTATACCATATCTATTAAGCGAGTTAGTTTTGCTAGATATATAATGAATTTATGAAACCTCTCAACAACATGTTAAATACCTTTTTAGCCATTGTGTACTTTCAAATATACCATTTCTAATAAATGCGTTAGTTTTATGAAGAAATACGTGACAAGTCACAATCAGACGTCGATAAAATTTACTACTATGTGTTAAAAAATGTACATACTTCAAGATGGGTAAGGTGTTACAAAATGTAATTTAATAAGATATGACTAGAAGAGTTGATATGTTTATGAGCTTTATCTCAATGTATTTGATATTAGAGTATGCAATGGGAATTTGTGTTCATCTCGAAGTAAAGTATGATGATGATCAATCCAAGAATCTTCGAGTATAGACTTCTTCGAATAATAAACTAGGACTTACCAGTATATTTCTTAATCATTAGTGACAAGTAGAGGTGGCAAAACGGGCGGGCACGGGCACAGGCTAAAACGGGCACGGGCTAGAATGGGCACGGGCTAGAACGGGCATGGGCTAAACGGGCACATATTATACAAATCGCTTAATAAAAGACCTAAAACGACGAAATAAATTCTTTAAACATAATATCTTATTTATATTAAAAAACTTAAAGATATTATATAAAAAAAATCTTTAAAACGATCGTTAATGTTCAACAATTGAGAAAAAAAAAGTGCCCGTTTGTGCCCATTTAAGTTTTCAATGGGCTATATGTGCCCATTTCAAAAAAAGAAGAGGGTTAAATTTGCCCAAATCTTTTAAAAATGTGTCCATTTAGCCTATTTTTTTTTTGCTTCTGGACACATTTTGCCACCTCTAGTGACAAGAATATTTGCCAATACATATGTGGGGAGATTGGGAGGCACAAATTGAAATCCACATCAAGAAGGTGCTTGAGGTTAGTTTAATTATCTTTATATCTAGAAAGTATTATTTTCATAAATTGTATTAAACTAACCTCAAGCACCTATTAGTTAAACCTCAAGAACTATAATTAAGAAACTATATATGTGGGGAGAATGAGAAGAACAGGCACAAGTTGAAATCCAGATCAAGAAGGTGCTTGAGGTTAGTTTATTTTTATATCTAAGAAGTATTATTTTTCATGAATTGTAGTACATAAAGTGATTTGATTGAATTTTGTAAATCAAAGGCATGCATTTGATGTGTGAAGTTCATATGAAATATATCCACGAATGAGAAATACGTGTGATTTTTTTATTGAACTTACACTTATTAGTTATTATATAACTTAAATAATTTTGAAGTTACTAGTAGATATATTTAATAGTCACCTAAACTTATTAAAAACGAAGCACACTAATTGTCCATTTTGAATTCCAAAACTATAAGAAGAATATGAGTCATTTAATATAAAATATATACACTTAATATCTCAATCTTTAAGCTCCTTTTTTATTGTTATATTCTTTGAAAGTATAGAGTTAAGAACACTCTTACATAAGAAGAAAAAATAAATAAAAGTTGCATTCTTGGTTATCGATGTATTGTATCAACATCAATGTATGATATTTTGGTTGTTTTCTTTTCTTTTTTCTTCCAAAAAATATGTTTTCATATTATCTGTTCGAAAATGTTCTTAGGTCAATTCAGTCTCCGATGATCTCTGATTAGTTTTGAACACAAAATAGCTCAAATACTTCCCATAACATCTTTACACTGTGTTCTCCACTTTATTTGAGAAGGAAAAGTAAAGTAAAGGATACTAAAGGAAAGAAAAGTACAGGAGAGTAAATAAACTTTATAAAACTATTGTGTTTTCTAGACTCAAATAAAAGGAAGTGTAAACTAGAAATAAAGAGTAACAAATTTACAAATATACCCTTTAAATGTCTCATTCTTTGACATATGAGTTTACAACATCAGTTTTCACCATCTGTCTCCTCACTTTTCTCTCATCCAAGCAAATCAAGATCCAAATACCAAGATCTTTGTTTTCATCTCTTCGTTTTCACCAAACCGAAATCCAGTAAAATAATGAGATCCAAAAACCCAACAAAGTCAAAACCCAAAAAATCTTTATATGAAACGATCTGTGGGTTTCTATTTTGGTTTCTTCTTATTTGGGTCTTTTCTTATTTAATTCAACAAGTGAGGAACATAGAACGATTAAGCATGTTAGTGTTTACATACTATTTCATGCTTGTTTAATCCCATCACCAGCTTCATCCCAAAACCCCATCACCACCGCCACCTAACACCAGCATAACGGTGACGATGGATCTACAACGAGCTTCATGATCCATTTTTCAGTTTTTCTTATAATAGTTGTTCATTATTTCTTTGAATAGAATCATGAATAGTTGATATTATTTGCTATGTTAAAATTTATTAAGATGATGGTGTGATGGTAATGAAAAAGGTGCACAAAAATAATCTGGATAATGGTGGACTGTGCAAGGACAATGAAAGAGAAGAATATATAATTAAATAGGGATAGTTATGTCTTCTGTTCACCTTCCCTTCACTTTCATCCCAATATTGAGATGAAAGATTTTGTAGCAAAATCACCCATGTGATACCTCCTTTCCTGTCTTTTTCTTTCTTTATCAAATCTCAAGAACATAACTTTTTTTTGTTTCATCCCTTTCCCTCCCCTTTCTTTCCTTTATGAATCTGGAGAACACAGTGTTAGGGTTCTTTAAAGACGAAGAGTTTTCACTTCAGTGATGAGGCGGTTCAACAGTTGAAGTACAAGAACCAAAAGAAGATGTTTATGTTAGTTAGGTTTGACAATACTTCAATATCCTTGTTCTCACTTAAACGAAGATACTTAAAAAATATCTAAGTATGCAAAAATCAAGTGGTTGGAAAACCCTAAAAGCAAAAGTAGATAAACCAAGTCTTCATAGGAGTCTCAACACCTTTCAAAGAGTTGGTAAACTAGTACAAAAGTTGTAAATAGTGTTCCCTAAAGAAAAGTTTATCTCATACCTAAAGTAGAATTATTTAGTGCAATATTTATGTGATCATCGAATGCAAGATACGTATCTATAATACCTTTTAGGAAACCCTAATTCCCTACCTATATAAGTGAATGTTTATAGTGGAGTAAATTCTAACTCTTGCAATTAATGTGATATAGTAAATTCAAGAGAATTACTCTTGTTAGGTAACTCAAAAATCATTTCACCGAGTTTACTTCCAAACTATAACTTTGGTTTTAGCTTGAGTGAAAGAGAGAACACATGAATTGTATTCAAATGGGATTGTCTGTAAATTCTTTGATTTATTCAAATAAGAATTTAAATGTTGAAAAATATGAGTGTGTTTAGTTTGTTTCTACTATATAAAGATAAAAGCATGTTTACCTAGTTATCATTCCCCTCTGTGTTACATACAAGTTGATTAGTGCAATGTTTATTAATTATCTTGTTGGTGATTTGTAGTATAATCTAGACTAGATGGTCATGAATACATAGATCTATGAATATCATTAAGTTTACTCAAAGACTACAATGCTAACTATCTCAATCATGCTTTAAGGATTTCAACCAATTCATGTGATCTAGCTATGCGAAACTAATGATTATAGTATTCACTAATTCCATGAGAATGGTCATCTACATGTAATTAAGCACTAACCTTTGAGCTTTAATTATGTTTGATTAAACATTAGGATTTTGTCCATCTCTAGTCACAGATAACAATGGTCATGTATAACTATGATTAAAGAAATAAACATAAGGATACAATTATTACTCAACAATAAATCTAGCCAATAAACTTAAAGATAAGAAATTTCATCGATAAACACATAATTTATCCAACAAGACATCAATAAACGTAAATCAAATCATATTAAAATAAAGAATCTTCATAATTAGGCAAACACTAAGGGTATTTAGCCTATAATATCATAAAGTAATAAACAAAAACAAATATCAAGTAAGCTAAACATGTTCACGATGAAAATATTGCCAAACTGAAGAAGACTAATGTTTATACGCCTTTGGTTCATCAATCCATAAGAGTTGCAACTCCAAAAGTCATGGAAAATACTTATGGAAACCCTAAAAGTCGAGTGGTGGAATGGTTCTATCCTAAAATTCGTGGAATGTGTTTGTTTGTATAGAGTTTTACAAAACCGACCATGGATATAGCGTATGTCAAAAGATGTGCATACGCATCATGTGCGTATTTAATGCTAAATACGGCGCATGTCAGTTAACAAGCATAAGCTGTATGTGTGGTCTTTGACTTATGTTGACTTTGGGCATCTTGTGTACACGTCTTATGTACGTATATGGGCATATTTAACCTTCACTTTGTTCCAATTCTTCTCGGTATTCTGAATGTTTCTGTATCTTTTTGCTCCACAAAATATAAAGTAAATCAGGACCATATCTTATAGGCTATGTGGGTTTCCACACTAGTATTTAGGATCCAAACACCACTAATCATTATTTACATTTTATAAAGGTTTGCACACCACTGACATTGGTATATGTTTTCTCTCACACACAATCATCTTATCATCTCTCACATACAATCTGAAAACTCATTTTCTCTCTCTCTAAAAAACCAAAACTCACACCGGAAAAAAAGAGCCATGCTAAATATACATTTTCTTTCTACAAACAAAACCTCTAGACCTTCGTTGACCTTAGCTAACGATTACCTATTAATTATCACCGCCAGCCACCACACCCACAGCCGAACCTCACCATTGCCGGAAACATCCCCTCCAGAATATTTAAAAGTAAGATCACTTTTTAGATCTCGAGCCCCTCTCATCTAATGTAAATTTGTTATATAGACAACATATGCTTTTTTGTAAAGATAATTGTTTTGTTGTATTCTTAATCATTATATAAATTATGTTTGTTATGAGAGCAAACTAAGTTAGCATTGGGCGTCATTAGGAATATGATATGAGTTTATTATATCTCACTTATTTTTTACTGAGACATAATTTTTTGAGTTTTTTCTAATAAATATTTCTAACATTTCTACAAGTTATATTTTATGGAGGTACATATTTCACATCATAAACTTAAGATACAATATGTAACCATTGTTCGTCGAATTGAAAGGTATGATGAGATTTCAGAAAAAGATAAGTATGGCCTTCTACAATTCAAGATCTTTCTATCATATCAAAGAGATTTGTTAATGTGGAGTTGGTAGCTTTAAGGGTCAAAGTTAGGTAGGGATGGTAGATGTTGGAAACGTGTTGTATTCAATTTTCATTCTTATGTATTAATAATTTTAATACAGTAACAAACACCGGTCGTTAAGAGACGTTGCCTACTCTCGGTGTTTTTCTATGGATCATTAAAAGAGTATTAATCACAATAAAGTTGCAAAACTGTTTATGCTTTTTACAATGTTTGAAGACTCACTATTACTGTATTTCGTGACACTTATATTTTCACATGTTACCTTATCAATGGTGCACTATTAGTGACTTTATGTTGCATGTTGAATCAATTTAGACATGCCAATCTTAAAAACAATGAATAATCTTGGGATGTGCTATCCACAGCCTATAGAATTACCTAGTTTATTCAATAAATTAGTGATGGAGATGAGTATGGGGATTAGCTGCTCAAAATTTTATGAGTGGTGTTGTCAGTGGTGTGCGAAGCATACCACCCAAAAAAGCAATAACGAAAGGATACTGACATGTAAAACATGTAACTATTTAATTTCATAGGGAACAACAAATCTCACACTCTATTTTTGGTCGAAACGTAATGCATTTACTTTGTACATGATGAGATGAATACAAGGTCTTTTAGCTTAAATTGGATTTCATAACATATTTAACAAACCCAACAAAGACTGCAGAGTTGACTTAGGGGTTAAAAGATGTGTTAATTTACATAACAAACTGTGTTAGAGGTGGCAAAATAGGTGAATCTGGTCGCTTCACGGGTCTAGCTGAGTTTGGGTTTAAATGGGTCACGTGTTTAGATGGGTCTTCTAGAAACATGGGTCCGGCTCTAAATGGGTTTTGGTCATTTTCAAAAAAAGTTTTTTTTTTTTTTTTTTTTTTTTTTTTTTTTTTTTTTTTTTTTTTTTTTTGAAGTAAAAAAATGAAAAAAAGTAAATAAAATAAAATAAAAATAATTTTGACCCGCTAGACCTGCTTAAACCCATTGGGTAATTATTCTATAATTGCACTTTCTATCAAATAAACAATTAGACCCATCTCCCAACCTCTAATAAAGATTTACCCAACTAAACCCATGTTTAACCAATGGGTCTCAAATTTCCACCTCTACTATTAGTGTAGGACACATGATATAATCATAATTTGGCTAATCGAACTTAATGCATGGGTACCCGAAGAATTAAGAATAGTAGCAAAACACAAGTAACCAAAAACCATTAAATGATAGAGTGACGACATTTTTCATATATAAGTTCACAAGGTGATTTTCCATTTAGCACAGATGAAAAAAAATCTGTTAATCAAGTAAGTAGCGGTTAGAACACGCTCGATCGACATTTTTTAAAAGAATTCTCTAAAAGCATAAAGGATCTTCTTATTTGTCATAAAAGTGCAATGCAAGTCTTTTTTTTTCTTTTTCTTTTTTTTTTTCTTTTTTTTTTTTTTTTAATTCAAAGAGGTTGCTTGTAGTTTTGGAGGATACTATTTAAATAATATTTTCCTAGTTAGTGGTGTATTTTTGCTTCAACAATTACACTAATTCAAAAATATAATAAATGTGGTGCTAAAATGTTGTGAAAGATAAACTGATAAAAGTAACTGTAAGGTGTACATTGTGCATTAACACTTGTATTTACTTAAAAAAAAAATTTAAAGCCAACTAACTATCTCACATTGTCCTAAGCAGGACTTGAACCTTCAACCATTTTGATTGGGGAACATTCTCACACATCGGGTAACATTAGGACATAAGTCATTTGGTTACTTTTAATTTTCAAAATCAGGATCCTAGTCAGGATCGTTTTCGTTTTTGTAAGATCGAGATCGTAAGATTGGATTGGGATCTCAAGATCCTACTATAATGCCATTATCTTAATAGTCTTTGTCCTAAATTATGAATATAAAATGTTTAAGGAGATTAACATGTTGCTTTTTATATTCCATAAAACACAATCCATAAATTTGTAGTTTTTCAGTTTGCAATTTGAGAAAAGTAAGATCGGATCGGACTAGATCTTAAGATCATATGGTCACGATCGGGATCTAATAAGATCTTAAGCTTGCTAAGATCCTACGTAGAATCCAGATCGTTTTTGCTATGTAGTATCGTAAAATCGTAAGATCTTAAAATCAAGATCGAGATCTTAACAGCCATACTTAAAAGTTTATTATTTACATCTTAAATAATAATAATTGCAGCTAGTTAGCTGAAAAGTTAAGGGACTCGAAGTGGATAAGAAGAAAAAAGGTAAGGGATCAATACTGAAGATTAGCGTTGACCAGATCTGTTTTTCAGTTCGTTTCTGAACTATCCCCAAACGTGTAACACCAGTTTGTTTCTCATTGCATAATTTTTACTTACAAACACACTCTTTCAATGGCTTCTACTTCAGTTTCATCCATTCAAAAGAGCTTCAAGTATGATGTCTTCTTAAGCTTTAGAGGCGAAGACACTCGAAAGAACTTTGTTGATCATCTGTATCATGCTCTAGAGAATAAAGGCATTTACACCTACAAAGATGATGAGAAAATCAAGCAAGGAAAAATGATCAGTGATGAGCTTATCCAAGCCATTGAAGACTCAAAATTTTATATCATTGTCTTTTCAAAGAATTATGCTTCTTCATCTTGGTGCTTGGAAGAGCTTGTTAAGATTATGGAATGTCGGAAAGGTTTTGGGCATACCGCATACCCTGTGTTCTATGATGTGGAGCCCACTGAAGTTCGCAAACAAAGTGGGTCAGTTGGAGATGCATTTGCAAAACATAAAGAGGATGAAGCTGCTGGGCAATGGAGGGAGGCTTTGAAAGAAGCATCTAGTTAATAACAACCACCTACTCGCAGTCTAGTCTACCATACACATCATATATGACCCAAAGGCCAAACCACCAAACAAACATGCTAGTTAACAGACTCCTCATCAACTCCATATAATTAATCTTCTATATCAGTTGTGCTAAAGCCTAATAACCTTTCTCCTTAATCCAACTTTAGAAAAGTATTCTTCATATGGTAACTACTAGTTATAGAAACTTAAGATAAAAAGGTAATAGAGTGCTGCTCTTCATACTCTACTTGATGAAACATGAAAATCTGAATAATGAATTTAGAGTAAAACAACAAAAATCTGAAAACTATAAGTTTTGGCGATATGACGATGACAATTCAAAAAGTTATAAGCAAATGGGAGTACCTTTCCTTCATGTATTCCAAAGGCTAATTCCTACAGAAAAGACATAAGAATTCTAGTCTTAGTTATCCTTGTCTAATTGTGATTCCTGCAAAAAAGACATAACAGATGTACCTTAATATGAAATCTGAATAAGACCAAGACTTTATCAAGAGTTCCCTCCAATTTTTCCTCTGATGTACCTTTCTTCCCAGCACGAAGTTTCTCATCCTAAAATTTTGCAATCAGCTCAGCAGGACGGTTCTGAAGGTGACACAGTAATAGTTTGCTATTTTCAGAGTGAAAACAAGACACAATTGATAAGAAATTAAAGAGTACTGGTAGTTAATTGGACTTCTGCATCTGCAGATATGACCAAGTAAATGAAAAAAATATTGCAAAATTCAAACCTATGCCACCGAGGCCGTGGTTGTGTTAGGTCAAGAACATGGAGATCCTCAGCAGAGAGACCAGCTGGACCAATTCCACCCTGTGATTGATAAACAAACAGAGTTAGTAAAAAAAAAGTAAAAAGTAAATGCTTAGCAATTTAGGAAGCCTTTTATATTCCAATATGTTCAGTCAAGTGCTTGAATATCATCACTAAACTCGTTATCAATGCATAAAAGCAACAAGAATCCTTGAACCAGCTCCCACCACCACTTTGAATGCTTCAAAGGAACTTGATCAATGTTCGTTCTCCCTTATCCTGTTTATAGGAAATCGCATTTGCACATAATATAAAGTGATATAAACCGACCATTAATCTTGCTAAAAAAGTTGAAATCAACAACCCATATTCACAGAATACGTCAATCCATATCATATAAATCAGAACCAAAACCCAAATCCAGAAATCAACACGACTAAACATAATTCTGAATCCAACAAACAAACAGGTTCAAAAACACCAAAATTCAACAAGGCTAAACATCAAACAAATATCAACCGCGCCACAATGTAAACCATGCACCAATGACAGCGTCCAGTTCTGTATCCTCTAACCTCCGATCTTCACCCCAAGGTATCTATACGTAATTCAATCAAAATAAAGATAATTACCTCACAAACGAGATGTACTTTTAGTTTAACAAACAATATGCAATGCTATTTAAAAGTACTTACTGTGTTCGGGAAATTGTCATTTTGATATTTCAGCACAAAATATTGCATCCACTTCATGACGTAATATCCACACTCCCACTCACCCGGCTGTCGATTTACGATAGGGAGTTGCCACTTCAAGCTATCACCAAGAACACTAAAAAGAAAATAAGCAATATACATTTGTTAACATGTGTAAAACACAAATGAAACCTAAAACAATTATGAAAAATGCTTACGAATCCACAAGTCCAGCAAGCATGTACTCGTCCTCAGAATGAAACACTGACCCCTTTAAAGAATCCAAAATGAACCCCCTTCCATGTTTGGGGCAAATTATGAAGAGCACATAGTGACCGCTGCATTATGTGTA
Organism: Chrysanthemum seticuspe; assembly: GCA_019973895.1. Taxonomy (NCBI): domain Eukaryota; kingdom Viridiplantae; phylum Streptophyta; class Magnoliopsida; order Asterales; family Asteraceae; genus Chrysanthemum; species Chrysanthemum seticuspe. The sequence goes on along the minus strand of BPTQ01000006.1, from coordinate 8,088,663 downwards.
AACATGTACGTTTAAAACAATAATCATATCAACAATAACAATAAAAAAAAGTAGCGCGTGGTACCCTTGAAGATATGGTGCAACATAAAACTCATAACCCTCCAATGCCCGTGCCAAGTAATCTAAGGTAGCCCGTCTATTAGCCCCGTATACATCTGGCGTGATCAACTCAGGGTGCAAAAAGCCAACCTTATTTTGTTGTGAATGTCCTTTAAGTTGATATAGTGACCTAATTAAAACATAGAAAAAATATGCTAATGTAACTTATATAGAAAAAACATTGTCTTAGCTGCATACAGAAAACATTAATGTACTTACATCTCAAAGCAAGTCAGAATGCCAAGCTCGAGCTTTTTATTACTAAACAACTCAATTATGTCGGTTGGGTTAATTGCAAAGTAGGAATCTTCAACTTGTCGAAAGACCTCCTTACCAACATGAAGATTGTATGGCTCAACACAATCGTTACCCCTACTCATCCAGCGATTATAGCCATTCAACACACTCTTTGGCCTATGTAACGTTATAGCTGGTTTTAGCTCGTTTAACTCTTTTCTATGCTCAGCTTTTCTTTTTACATCCTGCACATACAATGGTATTAATATGATCTCATTATACACAAGAATCGAAAGGTCTAGTCGAGTTTAAAAACAAGTATGCCCTTTGGTATTAGATAAGACTTTCTACTTTCTTAAGGAAGTAAAAGGAAAATGCAGATTTGTAAGATATTGTTATATTTCAATACATATAGTAGCTATAATGTTCTAAAATTTACCCGCTCCTTAGCATTAAGTTGTTCTGCAATCTTAGTTGCCGCCATTTTGTGGTTGGTTATTTCTTCAAAGGCTTTTTTCTTGTTCTTAGGTTCTTGAGCAATCTCTATTCCCTTTCTTTTCTCTGTAGCAGGTACTTTTTGATGTTGAGGCAACACACTCTTGGTTGGTGCTTTATTAGCTGGGGTTTTCGTCAATCCCTACAAAGTCATGTTTATGTACGTTAATAACGCTTAATACAAAGACACAAAGATAGAGATTCCACAAATTTAATACCTTAAAACGAGCAATAGCACTAATTGGCCATTGAATAAAGCCCTTTACTGCGTTCATAAGAACTCGCTTGTTTAAAACGTACAGTCTTCTAGAAGTACAGAGTTTGAAATTGCTGGAAGTTTGAATGACGTGGTGTGGTCAAGTAATCAGGCAATGCATCCTAAGAACTCGCTTGTTAAAACAGATAGACTATCAAAAGACAAGATGAACAATAGAAGGTCACATGGAGTTGACACCATGGAGCGAACGGGTAAAAGTGCTGATAAGTCCATAAACACCATGGGACCGAAGCTTGTGATACAGTTCGGGCAATGGTTTAATAAGTGTCAGGGTATACTTGCTGTGATGCTGGTGGGAGATTTTTTGGTAAAGGAAATTACTGTCCTGTTTGTCTAAAGGTCTATAGAGACTCTGAATCAACACCCATGATCTGTTGTGATGTCTGTCAGCGTTGGGTGCATTGTCACTGTGATGGAATTAGTGATGAAAAATATATGCAATTTCAAGTGGATAATAACCTGCAGTACAGATGTGCCACATGCCGTGGAGAATGCTACAAGGTTAGGGACCTTGAAGACGATGTTCAGGAACTGTGGAGGAGAAGAGACAAATCTGACCGTGAGTTGACTAGTAGCCTTAGCTAACTATGCACTTTCATGCAGATTCGAGTGAAGATGAGGGTACAACTTTAAAAGAGATTTCAATGAAGATGAAAACTTTTAGTATTGAAGATCAAAGAATTCAAGAAGGTTATTTTGTGGATTAGAATCTTATTTTGTGGATTATAAGCTTATTTTATGGATTATAAATTTATATGGATGTTAAACAATGTAAAAATTTCTAGTGTAATAGAATGCTTTTAACGAAATACCTTACTTCAATGAATATGGGTTTAGCTACCAATCTACTACGTATTTCGTATGATCGATACAAAGCAAAATCTTTAACGTGCCTGCATATAGATATTAAAAAAAAGAACATAAATTGTCAAAGCAATCATTCAAGCACATTCAAATATGTGACAAAAAAGATATACACCTATTTTTATATAATAAATTACAATATAGTGATGCATTGTTACCTTAATATAGATGAATATTATAAAATCTTGAATTTCTTTAGCTCTTTTTGAAAGCATTTATGGTGTGTTTAATGTTTTTTTAAAGCATAATTTGGGCATCTCAATCCTTTTAAAGAGTAATTGGTTGAAATTTCCGAAAATGAAGATATGCACCGTTGAGCAGTCAAAAAACTATTTGCCAAATTATAGCTATTTTAAAAATATTATCCAAGTCATGGCAATATTTTAAATAATAGTCTTGATTACTGTTATAGTGTTATTGGCATGTATTTTGTATTTCCTCCATGATTTCATATATATAACAAAAAAATCATCAATGCATTTATGTTACATCTGTTGAACTTTTTTTTTAATGTAAATTAAACCTAATCATTTTGCTGTGTATCGAAAACATTTTTAATTTTTCTGCTACAAGAAAAAGTATGACGGGCGATGAAGCCTTTGGTAAGGACATCCATGTTCTCGCCAAAGATCGCTAAACGGCAAAAAAAAATAGGCTTCCAAACTCTGACTACGCCAGCTATTGAAGGTTGACTAAAACTTTTGGCGAGGACACGTTCTCGCAAAAAGGTTGACTACTTTTAATTTTTTTCCCATTCAATTACGTTATTCATTTCTCTCTCTTTTTTTCCTCCAAACCTTTGGAGGGGACGTGTCTTTGCCAAAAGTTTTGATTAAAATATTGACTAGTTAATTATGTGTTTAATTTACGGTTAATGAGTATTTAAGTGAACTTGGTTACCTGGCTTGGCTTTTGGCTAGGACATGACATTTCACGAAAATGTTGACCAGTTAATTATGCTAGCTACATATGATATGACTATGATCAAACTCTATAAATCATGTTTAGTGACCGCATTATAGTGAGCCGAATTTGAGGACAAAACTTAATCAAAGAATTTCATTTGGATTACGTAATTACGAACATGATTTGGCTTAGTATTTGATTTGAAACCTCGACAAACAATAAACGAAATTCAAAAACTGTTAATGAATACAAAGATGGCTAGTTTTAAATTATTTTAAAGAATTATAGACCACCTCACATAATAAATTTGTGTTATCAAAGTTATATTGGAAAAAAATAATTGTTTTAAGATTAATAACTAATACCGAATATTCATAAGTAGTTGAAAAACTATGGGATCAACGAATTAATACGTATAAACTTGCGTTGTCAAATTTTTATTGAATCTTTTTATTGTTTAGGATTAGTAATTAATACTGAATATTTATAAGTAGTTGAAAAATATTTGATCAACGAAATACTACGTGCTTTACTAATAGTGATACTTTGTAGTAAATGTCATGGCTTACTTGGATTTACCATAATTTGGAAAATATCTTCAACACCCTTATGTTTTGGTAAATACTTTATAAAAACAGCATGAGTTGGCTAAAAACTCCAAAAATGCAGAAGAACATTAACACTAGTTTTTTCGTAAATAACCGGTGTCTATAAGTGAAATACAATTAAAACCAGCTTTTTTCAAAAAACCCGGTGTCTTTACTACTATTCTAAGACTGGTTCTAGAACCAGTTCTTCTTCATTTTTATAATAAAGAGACCGGTTATTCTATGGTAACCGGTTTTTAAAATTTTCCCTACCCCTTATTTTTTACAATAGGAAATGGTTTTTATATAACCGGTTTCTATTAGGGGATGTTTATGTGCTTTTTTGTAGTAGTGCCTATTAATTATCACCGCCAGCCACCACACCCACAGCCGAACCTCATCATTGCCGGAAACATCCCCTCCAGAATATTCAAAAGTAAGATCACTTTTCAGATCTGGAGCCCCTCTCCAAGATCCAATATTTAAAAGTAAGATCATATCTTTTGTAGAGAAAGATTGTTGTGATGCCTAAAATCCGGTTTACGAGAATTCCTAATATCCGGTTTACCGGAATTGTCGTTTTTTGGAAAATGGTAGGTTGGACATAAATGGGAGACGAAAATAAACAGGTGAAAAAAAAATGAGATGAGGATCTGGTGATTTTAAATAGACAAGCAAATAATGAAAAAAAAGAAAGATTTTTAGTGAGAGAGTGAAATTGGAAAAAAGAAAGATTTCTAGTGAGAGAGTGAAATAAATTTTCCAGGTGATGTGTTTTGAATTGTGTGTGAAAGATACACGTTAGTGTGTGTAAGAGAAATAATACATTTATACAGTAAATTAGTGATGGAGATGAGTATGGGGATTAGCTGCTCAAAATTAATAAGTGGTGTTGTTAGTGGTGTGCGAAGCATACCACCCAAAAGAGCAATAACGAAAGGATACTGACATGTAGGGGTGAGCATGGTGCGGGTTGGTGCGGTTTTTGGTAAAAACCAACCCGCATCCGCAATTGCGGTTTTTAAAAAATTAGAATCCACATCCGCGCGGTTTTGCGGGTTTTTGCGGTTTTTTGGGTCAAAATGTTTTGTTTTTCTTTTTTCTTTTCAAATTATTATTTAGGTTTATATTTATCATAGAATAAATATGTTATAATTTTACATGATGTGTTGAAACATATATGCAAAATGTTGTGTATTAGTATGAAATTATAAATCTATACAATAGTAAAATTCGAATGAGATGAAGAATTTTATAAACTTTGATGATAAATTTAAAGAAAAATAAAGTTATATTACTTAAAAACTCAGATAATAATTAACCATTAAAATGTATTTGAAATAATTTATTATACAAGTATAAACAAAAGTATTTTATCATAAAAAAGTTATAAACTTTAGTGTGTTATTCTAGAAAATAAAAAAATATTTGAATATGATTGGAGTGGTGCGGTGCGGTTTTTCGGTGAAAACCCAACCCGCACCGCAAAATGCGGGTTTTCTATTTTCAATAACCGCACCGTCGGTTTTTGTTGCGGATCGATTTTTGCCGTGCGGATTTTGCGGTTTTTTTGCGGTTTGCGGATTGCGGTGCGGTTCTTGCTCACGCCTACTAACATGTAAAACATGTAACTATTTGATGATGATATCACACTTTCATAGGGAACAACAAATCTCACAATCTATTTTTGGTCGAAACGTAATGCATTTACTTTGTACATGATGAGATGAATACAAGGTCTTTTAGCTTAAATTGGATTTCATAACATATTTGACAAACCCAAAAAAGACTGCAGAGTTGACTTAGGGGTTAATAGATGTGTTAATTTACATAACAAACTGTGTTAGAGGTGGCAAATAGGTGAATCGGGTCGCTTCACGGGTCTAGATGAGTTTGGGTTTAAATGGGTCACGTGTCTATATGGGTCTTCTAGAAACATGGGTCCGGATCTAAATGGGTTTTGGTCATTTTCAAAAAAGGTTTTTCTTTTTCTTTTTTTTTATTTATTTTTATTTTTTTTAGTAAAATATGAAGAAAGTGAAAAACAGTAAATAAAATAAACTAAAAATAATTTTGACCCGCTAGACCTGCCTAAACCCATTGGGTAATTATTCTATAATTGCACTTTTTATCAAATAAACAATTAGACCCATCTCCCAACCTCTAATAGAGATTTACCCAACTAGACCCATGTTTAACCAATGGGTCTCAAATTTCCACCTCTACTATTAGTGTAGGACACATGATATTATCATAATTTGGCTAATCGAACTTAATGCATGGGTACCCGAAGAATTAAGGGTCGTAGCAAAACACAAGTAACTAAAAACCCTTAAATGATAGAGTGAAGGCATTTTTCATATATAAGTTCACAAGGTGATTTTCCATTTAGCACAGATAAAAAAAAATATATGTTAATCAAGTAAGTAGCGGTTAGAAAACGCTTGGTCGACATTGTTAAAGGAATTCCCTAAGCCATTGAAGACTCAAAATTTTATATCATTGTCTTTTCAAAGAACTATGCTTCTTCATCTTGGTGCTTGGAAGAGCTTCTTAAGATTATGGAATGCCGGAAAGGTTTTGGGCATACTGCTTATCCCGTGTTCTACGATGTGGAGCCCACTGAAGTACGCAAACAAAGTGGGTCAGTTGGAGATGCATTTGCAAAACATAAAGAGGATGAAGCTACTGGGAAATGGAGGGAGGCTTTGAAAGAAGCATCTGATTTGGCTGGATGGGAGTTGAAAAGCATTGCTAATGGGTGAGGAAATTTTCTTTGATTTTACTTCTTTTTTATCTACGATTGAATGATTAATGGCTTTCTAAAAAACATGTTTCATCTCAAACGGGTCAACTGGGTAAATAACTATTTAATGCATTGAAATGAGTATGTTATAAGTTAGATGTTGAAGGTAAGTGTTTGCGGGTTGACCCAACCTGTTTTGACCCGGAAAAATTTACCTTATACCCAGCCTATCTGATATTCATTTACTATCTAACTGATAGCTGATTCTTTGCCATTACTTCATTATACAATTGTATGTGTTATATATCTGAAATTTGATAACTGATAGCTGATTCTTTAACCATCTTATTTTACATACAGGCATGAAGCTAAATTTATCCAAAAGATTGTTCAAGAGATTTCACTAGAGTTACGCTCCATCAATTTCGGCTTGGATGAAAAGTTAATCGGCATGGAGACTCGAGTAAAGGATGTTGTTTCATATTTAGAAACCAGTGTTGGTGATGTTCGCATGCTAGGGATATGGGGGATGGGAGGTGCGGGGAAGACAACTTTAGCCAGGGCTGTTTTTGATCAAATATCCTTCAAGTTCGATGGTCAAAGCTTTGTTGAAAATGTAAGGGAAGAATCGAAACCATCTTTGTCTGGTTTGAAGTCATTGCAGAAACAAGTACTTTCAGATATTTCAAATGATCAAGGCGTCACCGTAAGTGGTGTTCTTGACGGGAAAAACAAGATGAAAAAAAGGATGCGTGATAGAAAGGTACTTCTTGTTCTTGATGACGTCGATCATAAAGACCAGCTTGAGGCGTTAGCCGGTGACTATAATTGGTTTAAGCCGGGAAGTAGAATCATAATTACAACAAGAGATGAGCAAGTACTGGTAGCCCACCGAGTGAGCTTGATTCATAATGCGACTTTGTTATCTCAAGCGGAAGCGGGATGCCTCTTCAGTAGGTATGCGTTTGGAAGAGAGATTCCAACTCAAAGGTACGAAGAGCTATCAGGACAAGTTGTACAATATGCTCATGGTCTTCCCTTAACAATCAAAGTTATGGGTTCATTTCTTTGTGGTCAAAGTGAGAATTTTTGGACAGCGACCATTGAAAGACTAAAAACAATTCCATTAAGGATACTATGGATAGATTGGAAATAAGTTTTGATGGTCTAGAAAAGGAATACAAAGAAATATTCTTAGATGTTGCATGCATACTAAAAGGTTGGTGGAAAGTACAAGCAATTAGAGCGCTTGAAAGCTGTGGATTTCATGCTGAAGTTGGTTTAAGAGTTCTTGAGCAGAAATCTCTTATAACTTATGATGAATATGGCCGATTGGGGATGCATGACCATTTAGAAGAAATGGGTAGGAATATTGTTCGTCGGTCACACCCCGATGAACCTCAAAGACATAGCCGATTGTGGGTTAACGAGGAAATTGAGTATATATTGACTAATGACATGGTAAGAACTGAGGAAATTGAGTATATATTGGTCCGTATGGTTTTCTAGATATTTCATTTTTGGTCCAATAGTTTGAAAATTTTCGGGTTTGGTCTAAAATGAAACATCCGTGGGTTTGGTCCAAATTCCTAACTCTGTTAGTTTGACTATATTTGACCGTCACTTTTCTTATAAAAAACACAACAAGTTCTCCCCAAATTCATTTTCTCTCTCTAATAATCAGTCAAAAATTCTTTAATTCGAATCATGTTATCATTCAATTCGCTTTATAAAATCTTCATTCACTCTCAATTTGATAATGTTTTCAGTGATTTTGCGCGTTTTGAAATTTAGGGTTCCGACAAAAACTAAGGGTGCGTTTAGTTGGGGTAAAATACCCTTGTTTTCCACAAAATGTTTTGTGGAAAACAAGAAAAATAGAGATTGCGTTCAAATTATCATTTTCCAACAAAATGTTTTGCAAAACACAAAATCCCCTATTCCTAATCTAACAAGGAAAATTAGAAAACAAATTTTAGTTGTTTTCCTTGTTTTCCTTTGTAACCCCGAACCCCCGGGATCAGTTCTTGTAAAACACCCTCTTAAAATAAAAAAGGTAAAACATCATAAAAACTTGCCACGTATACCAACCTCTAGAGGGTATAACTGGAAATCCAAAACTGAACACTCTCGTTATCAGTTTCTACTTCATTCCCGTTTATTTAGGATGCATGTATTTTATTTACTAAATAGATTTAACTTTTTTGACCATGAATTGTGTGCAATCTATATCAATCTGGAGATGCACTGAAGACATGCATCGATCATGATCATCATCGTCTTCAACAATATTATCGTTGCATGTCATTGAAAAAAAAATTGATCTTGAACGATGTTCTTGAACATCGTCTTCGACATTCATAACTAATCGATAAAAAATATCATCATCATCGTGTTCATCCATCATCTAAATCATCGTCATCTTAACGTACTGATTTTGCATCATCATCGACCAATCACTAGCATCATCAGCATGTACTTATCCATGCTTACCGATCTTTGCATCGTAGATTTTGCATCATCATCTATCATCATCATCCTGCATCATCATAGAGCATTAACAACGTCGTCATCGTCTTCATCATCATCATCAGGAGTCGCTTTGCATCATCATCATCATCATGAGTCGTTTACTTGTTATGCATCATTTTCGATCTTATACATCATCAAACTCATCATCGATTTTTCAATCATCTTTTTTATCATCCATCATTAGTAAAACCGAAATTAAATCAACAAAAAGCAAAATTTGGATTAAGTGGAATCAATAAGAAAAATAGAACGGTGGATCATAAAAATAGGAATTTGTTGGAAGAAATAAAAATGGACGAACAAATTGTGAATTGTGACAAATTTTGGAATCATAGACGATCTGGGAAAAAGAATTGATCCTCGATCATTAATCATGATAATTTTTTTGCCAAGGATGACTGCTAGCAGAGTTTGTAAGTTGGAAACTCCCATTTATTTCGCAAACAACACAACTGAGCATCACGTGTTAATTTTTAATCAGATGTTAAAAAGACTTTTATACCCCTTTTTCATCAATTCACGAGTGAACTTGAATTATATAACCACCAATATGCCCCACACAATCTTAGCCGTTGATATTCATATCCAACGCTTCCTAGCTTCTCCTACGTTTTTTGCGTTAGCATATTGTTTTAGTTGAACTCTTGCCACCAACCCCCCCTCTTCTTCTTCAAAATAGAAAATACAAATATCAAGTTATCAACTAAACGCATTTTCTATATTTTCAAGTGTTTTGTAGAGATAAATTTCCCATCCAAATTTTTACAAAACTAGAGATAGAAAACAAGAGAATTTTTTCTCCAACTAAACGCACCCTAAGGGTTTTTATTTTTTCGATTTCAGGGTACCCAAGCAACTAAATGTCTATACTTCCGTTCACCGGGTTTCAGTGCTGAAATTGCAATGAAAGGTCTAGCAAAAATGAAGGATCTTAAATTTGTTGATATGGATCTCAATAAGTATAATCGTGAGAGCAATATTGTTTGGGAATTTGATAAAGTTAGCGAATACCTTCCAAGTTCCTTACGATTTATGAGATGGATTGGTTTTCCTTTTTCGAGTTTACCGAATTCATTTCAAGGAAAATATCTTGTTGAACTTGACATACGTGACAGCAATATTGTTCAACTTTGGGAAGATGGAGAAGGAAAGGTAGAATAATGGTTAATTTGTTGTTTTTCATGATTCATTGTGATCCTATATATCTATTGGTTTGTCATTGCACCAATATTAATTCTTTTTTCTACTTATGTTAGGTTCTTCATAAGCTCAGGTTCCTCAAAATCATGTCTTCAAAGTTCAGGACCTTTGACCTTAGGTTGGCTCCAAATCTTGAGCAGTTGACTATTTACGATTGTCGGGATTTCGTAGAGCTTCATATACCTGCTGATCATCATTCAAAGCTCGAATGTCTTGAACTCACTCATTCAAAGTTGAAAAACCTTCACCTCGGAAATACCCCGAATCTAAAGAGACTAGCACTCGACGGCTGTAGTGATTTGGTAGAACTTCAAATGCCTGCTGAAAGTTTAAAGCTCAAATATCTTTACATCAGTGATTCAAAGCTGACAAACCTTCACCTCGGAAATACTCCGAATCTAAAGAACCTAACACTCAACGTAACACTCAACGGCTGTAGTGAATTGGTAGAACTTCAAATGCCTGCTGAAAGTTTAAAACTCAAATATCTTATCATCATTGATTCAAAGCTGACAAACCTTCACCTCGGAAATACTCCGAATCTTAAGATCCTAACACTCGAAGGCTGTAGTGAATTGGTAGAACTTCAAATGCCTGCAGAAAGTTTAAAGCTCGAATATCTTAACCTCAGTGATTCAAAGTTGAAGACCCTTCACCTCGGGAGTACTCCGAATCTTGAGGAGCTAAAACTCAAAGGATGTAATGATTTGGTAGAACTTCAAATGCCCGTTGAAAGTCTAAAGCTCAAACATCTCAACCTCGCTCGTTCAAAGTTGAAGACCCTTCACCTCGGGAATACTCCGAATCTTGAGAAGCTAAAACTCAAAGGATGTAATGATTTGGTAGAACTTCAAATGCCCGTTGAAAGTCTAAAGCTCAAATATCTCGACGTGAGTCATTCAAAGTTGAAGACCATTCACCTTGGCAATACTCAGAATCCTGAGAGGCTTATACTCGAAGGGTGTAATGATTTGTTGGAACTTCAAATGCCTGCTGAAAGTCCAATGCTCGAAGAGGTCAAGCTCAGTCATTCAAAGTTGAAAAACCTTCACCTCGGAAATACTCCGAATCTTGAGACACTAATACTCAAAGGCTGTAATGATTTGGAAGAACTTCATATGCTCGATGATAGTCTAAAGCTCCAATATTTCGAACTCAGTCATTCAAAGTTGAAGACCCTTCACCTCGGGAGTACTCCGAATCTTGAGGAGCTAAATATCGAAGGGTGTAATGATTTGTTGGAACTTCAAATGCCTGCTGAAAGTCCAATGCTCAAAGAGGTTGAGCTCAGTCATTCAAAGTTGAAAAACCTTCACCTCGGAAATACTCCGAATCTTGAGTTGCTAATACTCAAAGGCTGTAACGATTTGGAAGAACTTCATATGCCCGATGATAGTCTAAAGCTCAAATATCTCGACGTGAGTCATTCAAAGTTGAAGACCATTCACCTCGGGAATACTCCAAATCTTGAGAGGCTTATACTTGAAGGGTGCAATGATTTGGTAGAACTTCAAATGCCTGTTGAAAGTCCAAAGCTTGAATATCTCAACCTCAGTCTTTTAAAGTTGACAAACCTTCACCTCATGAATACTCTGAATCTTAAGAAGCTAACAGTTAAAGGCTGTAATGATTTGGTAGAACTTCAAATGCCCGATGATAGTCTAAAGCTCCAATATTTCGAACTCCGTCATTCAAAGTTGAAGACCCTTCACCTCGGGAGTACTCCGAATCTTGAGGAGCTACATATCGAAGGATGTAGGGACTTGGTAGAGCTTAAAATGCCTGATGATAGTCTAAAGCTCAGAAATCTCACCCTCAATCATTCAAAGATGAAGACCCTTCACCTCGAGAGTTCTTAGAATCTTGTGTTGGAAATGTATATATTTACAAACATGTGAATGTCCGGATTCGAACTCGTGACCACGGGATTGCACACATTAGCGAATGAGAATTAAAGTTAATAATTAATGTTCATGTTTACGATTAATTATTGCACATTAAGTCCGGTTAACGATCGTTATGTATTTAACGGAAAAATGACTAACGACCGTTAAATGGAAAAGAGAAGGACTAGAAATGGAAAACTTGGAAAAGTTATGGGTTGGGCTTTGGGCTTTCCTTCATGGCCGGCCATAGGGGCTATTCTAGGCCTAATCCCCTAACTTGTTCCCTAAGTTTACCTACTAGTATATAAGGAGGGGTAGGTTCTAGGGTTTCATACACTTGTGCATTGAATTAACCCTAGATCTCTCATCTCCTCTCTCTAGTCCATTATTCGGCCAAACACCCCAAGTAAGGGAGTTTGGTTTCGTTTTTCTTAAACGAGGACTTGTGTTAGATCTAGCAATCGCTTGATTCGTTTGGTTAATTCGTGTGTACAAGAACGTGGTTGTAAGACATTATTCTTACACCAATAAGTACTTCTTTGGTTTGCTTTGCTCGAGGGTTGTTTTGCTTTGCTCGAGGGATTTGATATTCGCAAGAGGTACGTTACGTATACTTTCAGTTAATTAATCTATTTGTTATGATCTTAAGTCTTCCGCTGTGTACTCTTGATGTCTTTATGTTTTATTGTATTTTATATATCATAAACTCAATAGTGGCATCACGAGCCTTGTATAACAAGTAATTAATTACTGAAACACATAATTAAAATAAACATGAATGTGTTATTATTTGTATGCTTAGATCTAGGGTTTGCTTAACCTAAACCCTAATTTTGAGGGAGGGGGCGTTTTTTTTATTTTGTGCCCTAATTAGGTTTTGTAAACTATTGTTTTAATTGGATTAGAAACCCTAAGATGCATACAACTTTATGTGTATATGCGTAACTTTGATTTAATTGCATTAATTGTTAAGTGTAATTTTATGTCCATGATAATTACATGCATGTTTTATCATGGATATGCTTTTATTGTATGTCTTTCGTGGTTAAGTGATATACACTAATTTTGATAAATCTAAAATTGGGGAAGACCTCAATATATATTAATTGGTTAATTAATAGGATTTATCTAAACCGTTTGCATGTGGCTAATTGATATGCATGACTTTATTTGTTATGCATTTATTGTTTATTTGTTTATTTTTTTTAAATACTTGCTTGTTTGTGTTTTGTAACAAGGGTATTTTTACAAGAAAAAATAAACTAATCTAAACAATGGTGAAACATGAAATTTTAAGAATAGTAATCATAATCGTTTAATTGATTGATGACTTTGGTACAAATGACTGAACGGCTCACCCATGAGAATGAACTAATAAAAGGGGTTTAAAGAAGTGCGCACAATCACACTGAATGGATGTCTAAGGTTGTGCTTTAGCACGTACCTGGTCCTCTGCCCCCTGTAAGTTCGAGCGGAGCTACTTAGTAAGTCATTAAATGTGCAAGCTCATCTTAAGGGCGAATTAGTATTGATTCCATGCGCCACTTAGGTGGTAATTATCCGAAACACTAAGTGTTTACACTTATGCAAAAGTACGGTATAATGGATGATAATTAACACTAATTCCTTGATTGGTGAACCCAATACCTCAATTAAAGTTTGATGATGAAAAGCTTATACATTAAAACAAGATATAAATGTTTTAATAAAAACTATGCTACAAAGATGAATGCATGACATCTTTGTACATATTTGATTTAACATCAAAACTATTACCCTTTAATTTAAGTTATATGCCATCCAACGAAACGGAAACACCTAAGATTACTTTCTATTTGCGTGAGATCGTGACTTAGATAGTAATCAAAGGGTAAAATGTCCACGTGTCGTGAGAACGGGCATGGACGATTTTGCAGTTTCTTAAGTTGGACAACTTAATTGAGTTTTGTAGTGAGAACCGGCAACTCAAGGCATAAGATGGGATAAAACATGTTTACATGGCAATTGAAATTGGCTATATGTAAATCCCATAAATCTAGGAATTGCAATTGAAATTGGCAATTGAGAAAAAGCTCTACCACTTTGTATAAGGTTCATTACTAGCAGATCAACTGATGTGATGAGATTATGACAATTTGGATCCTAGTTTTTCAGTGAAAATTAAATGGTTATATGCTTATGAACCATGGGTAATTAATTTTCTTGAAAAAGGTTAATTATCGAAAATACTAAAATTGAATTTTGTAATTCTTTTGAATGTATAATTGCAACATTTAACCGTAAACAAAGTTTAGTCTTTGATCTGTAAATTGCTCCATTCTGCTTTCAAACAAATGTTTGATCGAGAATAATTTACCGAAAAGACAAACGAAGTCTCTTTTCCATGGGAGAAGAATTAGACTCAATCCTATTCCTTTTCATGAATGAGAAAGGTATAATAGGAACGTTTTGAATTGTCTAAATTCTAATGTAACTCATAGCAATGAATTGCACGTCATATTTTCCATAAAGATTTCATTACCTTCATTAGGTGAATGAATCCTTTTGTAACAAACATGAATGTTGGTTAACTGGAAAACATGTATATAAGTTACTAAATTAGAAGCTAGATTAATTACCGCGAAAATTGGTAAAAGGAAAACTAGCTTAATTTATCTAGTTGGTTTACTTTAACCTTTAAAGGTGCTACATACCAGTATGGGGATGGTAGACCTGTTAAGGAAGAAATTGCATACCCAATTTTTCAAGTTAATAACATTGATGAATAACCCATCATTCAAAGAGTAGAATACACTTTTCAGTACCTTAGTAATGATTACGTATGGTTCTTTAAAGGTGTAAGAAAGTAAAAAGCAAGCAAGTTGTTTTCACTGGTTATGCAACACTTACAATGTTGTCAGATTCAGTGGGAGCATTTGTGTTGCATTACTGAATAAGAAGTTGTTTTAATGATTTCTAATTCAGTGGGAGCTACAAGCCTTATTTCCTGTGTAGTAACCCAGATTATCTTCAAAAGATAATTACTTTCCAATTGTAGGCACTTATGTTTTTTTAAGGATTGTCATGTGCGTTTCCTTACAAATCAATATAGTCCTAAATCTACTAGTTATATCTATGACACAAATCATATTAATCAAATAAACGAACGTGTATCGTGTTGTTTATATGTTACATGATGTTGTTCCATGCACAAGTGGGAGAAATCTTTATTGTGTGCAAGGTACAATACATATTAATATGATTTAAGTGAATTCTCTTGACTGAAAAGTAAGAGAATTACGTTCTAATAGGAAGTATACATTTAAATATGTATGATTGCCCTATTAAGAACATGTGTCAAGATGATAACAAAGACTACTTTATTTTAAATATTTATGTCATTCAATATTTAAGAAACACTTGTAGTTACAATTTATGTTACGTGAGAACGTGAACTAGATTGTAGCCCAAGGTAAAATATCCACGTGTCGTGAGAACGAGCATGGATGATTCTGCAGTTTCTTACATGGAACATTTTCATGGAATGACATAATTAAATGAAGTAATCTAATACTACTTTGAATTTAAGTATTCGTTAAATGACTTAAATATATGTAGTAAGTATTAACTTGAAATATTAATTGAAACATGAGGTGGTGTTCATAATTACTTTAATTAAAAAATGTTTATGATTTTGTAAAGTCACAAACATGAAGTCTTTTAATACAAGACTTACAATATAAAGTAAGACGTTAACTTGCTATGTTTTAAGACATATGCATGAAGTCAATGAGGTGATCAATGACTTATAACGTATAGTGGAATTATAACTGATATGTCTTTTGACTTGGTCAAAAATACTTGTGTTATAATACATGCAATTGACTTGGTAATTCTATTGTACCATTAAGTTTTACTTTGTTGGTAAATAGATGAGCCAAAGAGTAGATGGTTATCTTAAATATTGTTAGATTATCTTACAATATTAATTCTAATGAAATACCATAGTTTTATGGTATGTTCAGTTAGAAGAATCAAAATCTATTGGCATGTTTGATTCAAGATAACTATAGTTTCTTCCAAAAGTTATCAAGGTTAGAATATTGAGTATAGATTGAATATACTCAATAAGACTCCAACCTAGAAGATTAATAAGACACCACTTGTTTATGGAATGTGATGAATCACATTAAGTCTTATAATGAAGTTCTGAATTTGTTAAACTGCTTGTATAGTGAGTTGTAACAAAATAATGTTAGGAACTGTCAATGTTTTTTGTAATATCCCAAAAGAGAACAATGTATTGTTGCTCTACTTGCTAAACTATTTAAAGGTAATCTTTAAATTGTTAAAGGCAAGTGGGAGTTTTGTTTAAGATCTTGAAAGATTGAATTACAAAATACATAATCTTCTAAAGTACACTAGCAAATATCATGATGAGGTTAAACATGTAAATAATAGACCTCAATATGATGGAATTGTCGTTCATAGATCCGAAAGGATATCTCAGATATTTAATATGCTGAGAAATATGAGTTACAGGATCATGGTAAGCCTGATAATCATAATGATGAATTTACCAAATGATGAATTGTGGTAAATCAATCATACTATGAATGTTGAGATGCTGTCCATAAAGATAATCAACTTTAGATACTTGGTTTATCTTAATAATGAATATGAGTTTCTTCAAAGGATGGAAACCTTAGTGGTTTAAATGTTTATGTAGAAATCATATGGACAATATTGTACACATATTTAATGCATGTCTAGTGTTAATAATATTAATCATATTTAAACAATTAACTATGATTGAATATTCTTTTCTAGATACATTAAATAAAAGTATAAAGATTATAATTGTCATACTTAGTTTCATTGATATGAAATTTTGACAATGAATATCAAAACTCTTTGTTGTGGAATTACTTTTGCGAGGACGATAAGTAATACAAAGTAGTTTTATGAATTCAAATAATCTTTGAATATGTACAAACTGCAAGAATCCATGAATGGATATATGCATGCATCTATGAGATGATTCTTATGTTTAATATTAAATCCATGATTGATTTAATAATTAAAATAAGATAGCTCATAAGTATTCCTAAAAGCTAGTGGGAGTATTATTTTAAATCTTATATGTTGTATGGGCAACTACATTCCACCTAAATTAAGTTTTAGTTGGGAATGAACTTCGTTTGTAAGATTTGAAAATAAGATATATAACCTTGAAAAATATGTTTATTATTATAAACATATGCGGTAAATAAATGAGTCTAATAGAACATGATGAATACATATCTTTGACAAGATAGATGAGATCTTAAAGTTTAACTTGAAGATTCATCATGAACATCATGTTGTGTATAAGATTGTTGTGTCATGCTTGATTACAAGATGATTTGACAACATTGAAAGTTGTTAGTGTAATAAATATTTTAAAAGGAATATGTTTTGATTTAGAATCACATTCCACAGTCTGGAGATGCTCCTAGATTCTATGGATGGAAATATGGCAATTATTTCATAATTGTCATTGCCAACAAACTTGAGTTTGGTAGGCACCAACATTACACTATAACTGTTCGAAGTTTACGGACGTTTAAAGAGCATATTGTTGTACACAATGATGCTGGTATAATTGAGATGACACTCAATTCTAGTCATGGTATCCTTGATGATGACCATGTTGACTAGTTATGCTCAACTAGGAGCATAGTTGCATTATACATTAAAGAAAAAGAATACTTTAAAACTTTAAAGTTTTGAAAGATGATTGTCATAAAAGGGTGGTTCAGGTTATCACGCACCTTATGGAATGATATGACAATATCAAGATATGTGTAAACATATACAAGAAATTCACTTATTGAATTTTTGAAATAAGTATTCTCAAAATTCCTACAGATCAAAGTTAATTGAAATTATGCCTTGTCAACAAGTATGATTCTCATGACTTGTGGCAAAATTCATTAACTAGTATTATCATGCATTGATCTATTTAGTATTTGGATAAAGGATGTTAAACAATTATTATTTATAATGAATTAAAGTACGGTATACGTTTAATTTCATTTATAATATTGTGTCCTATGTTTGCATGTTTAAATCCATGAATAACTTAAGTTATTCTAAATAGTCCGTTGTCAATCAATAACATGGGAATAATATTGAATTAAGACAAATCTGAGTATTAGTTAGAATATACTTGAAAGTATATTGATGCGTAGCATGACTAATTTCAGATGATATTCAATGAATTGAGTATAGGACTTATCCCACCCACATGATGATACTTTATGGATCTTTGTCATTAAGTATATCATGGATATTTATCCTCTGACTTGAGATACAAGAGATATGTCATGGATGTAGTGCATTTTTGTGAAGCAATCTAACGCTATACGTAACTGGTAGTTATAAGGGTTGTTTTCAGAAGTGTTGCGAAATTTATGAATCCTGCTTGTAGTCAAAATGGGATTTGTTTCCTTCAAATTTATTTTGAAGTATAATACTACTGGGCCCCTCGTAGGGTTGTTAAGATGTTTGCATGGCCATGCCCAAGGTCTTCTGGAATATGTTCAGAAGAATTGGTAATCTTAATCAATCACATAAAGCGAGAAACAAAATAGTTAATTAAGAAATGAGTGAGATCCATATTCTTATTAACATGGTATTAGAAACAAAAGGATGAATATGATGATGAATCATCAAACTTGGTTTTTCTCCAGAAAACCATACACGAGTTGTACCGGGGGTATTGGCGTGTTGCTAGACGCTAACCAATGTCATTTCACGTTTTGTAAACATATCCAAGTGGGAGCTGTTGGAAATGTATATATTTACAAACATGTGAATGTCCGGATTCGAACTCGTGACCACGGGATTGCACACATTAGCGAATGAGAATTAAAGTTAATAATTAATGTTCATGTTTACGATTAATTATTGCACATTAAGTCCGGTTAACGATCGTTATGTATTTAACGGAAAAATGACTAACGACCGTTAAATGGAAAAGAGAAGGACTAGAAATGGAAAACTTGGAAAAGTTATGGGTTGGGCTTTGGGCTTTCCTTCATGGCCGGCCATAGGGGCTATTCTAGGCCTAATCCCCTAACTTGTTCCCTAAGTTTACCTACTAGTATATAAGGAGGGGTAGGTTCTAGGGTTTCATACACTTGTGCATTGAATTAACCCTAGATCTCTCATCTCCTCTCTCTAGTCCATTATTCGGCCGAACACCCCAAGTAAGGGAGTTTGGTTTCGTTTTTCTTAAACGAGGACTTGTGTTAGATCTAGCAATCGCTTGATTCGTTTGGTTAATTCGTGTGTACAAGAACGTGGTTGTAAGACATTATTCTTACACCAATAAGTACTTCTTTGGTTTGCTTTGCTCGAGGGTTGTTTTGCTTTGCTCGAGGGATTTGATATTCGCAAGAGGTACGTTACGTATACTTTCAGTTAATTAATCTATTTGTTATGATCTTAAGTCTTCCGCTGTGTACTCTTGATGTCTTTATGTTTTATTGTATTTTATATATCATAAACTCAATATCTTGAGATGCTAGTACTCGAAGGCTGTAGTGACTTGGTAGAGCTTAAAATGCCTGATGATAGTCTAAAGCTCAAATATCTCAACCTCAATTATTCAAAGTTGAAGACCCTTCACCTTGGGAACACTCCGAATCTTGAGATGCTAAGACTCAAAGGCTGTAATGATTTGGTGGAACTTCAAATGCCTGCTGAAAGTCTAAAGCTCCAAGAGCTCGACCTCCGTCATTCAAAGTTGAGGACCCTTGACCTTGGGCTCACTCCAA
Organism: Chrysanthemum seticuspe; assembly: GCA_019973895.1. NCBI lineage: Eukaryota > Viridiplantae > Streptophyta > Magnoliopsida > Asterales > Asteraceae > Chrysanthemum > Chrysanthemum seticuspe. Next base: position 8,069,032 of record BPTQ01000006.1, on the reverse strand, counting down.
ATCTCAAAAGGTTAAATCTTGAAAATTGTTATGATTTGGTAGAAATTAATGCTGTGGTTGGATATCTGAAAAAACTTGAATTCTTAAACTTAAGTGGTTGTGGGAGGTTTAAGACTTTTTTTTTTGACAAATGGTCTCAATCAGCTGAGGCTGGTTCTTTATCTGAGTTATATCTGATTGCAAAACCCACAGATGTTTGCCCATTGCACTCCGATAATGATTCTCCAAAGTTTCAGTTTTTATGTGCTTGTACAAACTTTGAGAAATTTTCAAGAAGTATTTGTACTTTACAAGGTTTAAGAAAGCTTACACTTGGAGGCAGTATTACAGAAGCACCCTGGGACCTTGACCAGTTAGAATATCTAGAGGAGCTAATCTTTTCATCTACAAAGATTAGAAATCTTCCAGATAGCATTTGTAAGATGAAACATCTCAAATCCATCGAACTTAAATCATGTTTGCTTCTTGAGAAGTTACCCGATGATCTTGGCCAAATAGAATCTTTAGAGACGCTAAACTTAACAGACTGTAAGCTTTTACAAGATATTCCAAACAGCATTTGTAAGATGAAATGTATAAACAAGTTACATCTCCGCGGTTGTATTCGAGTTGTTGAATTGCCAGAGGAAATTGGATGCTTAGAAGGTTTGAAAGAGTTATGTATTGAAGGTACAGGTATAAGACGTCTTCCACAGAGCATTTTTAAGTTGAGAGGTCTGCGTATTGTTGGGTCGGTACGGTTTCTTGATACATATCGGTTATTAGTCAAGAGACGAAGAACCTCTGATGATGATGAAATAATCTGCTACATAAACCCTTACTAACACATGCCAAAGGAACCAATACATGAAGAGCTATTTTAACAGGTACTTTATTTTGAAATTTTAAATTGATTATGAATATATTCATTGTTTCTGCAATTTAAGTATTTTACTATGATTCTAACAATTTAACCATTTCCTGCAATTAGGAGGTCCTGTGCATTGAAATGATTTATTTATGATTTTTTCACCAGGCGTTGTTGATCGTTGATCATTGTCAAGTGATTTTGGCTCAATCCATTTCGGTCATTGATAGTTTTCTCTGGTACAAGACTAAAAGGGGTAAGAAATGAAGAAAAGGAAAGAGTCAAAGGACCTCTTATGTCATACCTCCAAATTAGATGGATTCAAACCCTTAAGCCCTCAAACAAGTTTAAATATTTGTTAGGCATAATAATTGAAGGTCAAATAATTGGTCATAGGCTATAACTACTGATGGTTTAATTACTGAATATTGATTAATTAGTTGCGACACTACCCCAAGAAAAATTCGAAAAACCCCCAAAATGTGGTTTGCTTGTTTTGGGTAGAAAGCGGGTCAGAATTATGACCCGGTAAAAAAGTGGATACTTTGTTAAATTTCATTCAAAGGGAATGAACAAATTAGATGTTTTAATGGGAAGAGGGTTCAAGCGGATGGTCATTTGTTCACAAATGGCGATGGGTGGAAGATAGGGGGTTTTCGGGTTCGGCTTCGGCTTCGGTGGAATTGGGTTCGGCTTCGGGTTCTGGTAAGAGTACAGTGGAATTGGGTGTTGTTGTTGTTGTTGTTGTTGATATTGAGGATTTTTCGTCACGCGAGGATAATAATGCTAAAGGTAAATGATACTATTTTTTTCGATGTTTGGAATGTTTTATTGAGCTTCTTTGTTTATCTTATTATTGGTTATTATCTGATTTCGTGAGTGAATTAGCGAATATAAAAGTTTTGCTTAGCAAATTAGTAACAGTTTTTCGTAGGTACCCTTTAGTTGTGCTACTGTTACTTTGGTAATGTTGATTATAAGTGAAGTTTAATGGTGAAGTAATCCGAATCAGATAATATGAATCAGCAACTTTGAAATAGTTTGTCTAAAAATGATATCAATCAGTTATCAGGTATTAAGAGTAGTCACTAATGCCTTTTTTAGTAGGTTCAAATTGATTTCATAAAGAGAAAAACAAAGTTTGTGATTCTGTATTCTTATCAGGATGAGTTTTGCAGCCAATTCCGTTATTTTGAACTCTAATAGTAACGAAAGCTGGAATTAGTTTCTGTATGTTGTGGGTGGATAGGGGGTTGTCGGGTTCGGCTTCGGTAGAATTGGATTTGGGTTTTGGTTCTGGTAAGAGTAGAGTGGATTGATTGGGTTCGGTTGTTCGGCTAAGGGTAAATGATACTATTTTTGTTTAATGTGATTGTTTATTAGAGTTGCTTTGTTAGTTATGAACTTATGATATGATACAGATCAGGGGATGTTTGGGATTCTTTTATTCATCTTGTTTGTTTATCTCATTATTGCTTTTTTTTTTTTTTTATCTAGTTTTGAAGGATTGCTTATCCAAACTGCTTATATGATCTCGTGATCGAATTAGCAAATATAATAAGCCAATTAACAGTTTTTCATAGGCACCCTTTAGTTGTGCTAGTTTTACTTTGGTAATGCTGATTATCAATCGGTATAAGTTTCAGAATCACAATCGAGTATATGTTTGGTATAAGTTTCGGAATCACGATCGGTATATGTTTCATTGTAGGGTAGAATGATTACATGGAATGGATCGAAACCAACCTCTTGTGAGTGGTATGGAGTATGGAAATTATTAAGGAATGAGTCCATAACTTGAAACCCATATATGTCAACCAAACATGTACAATCATAGTCATCATCATTCCCTCATTCCCATACTTCCCAACCAAATGCACCCAATGGTAAAGTAATCGGAATCAGTGTGAATAAGCAAAAATTTTGAAATACTTTGTCTAAAAATGATGTCATGATCACAATCAGTTCCAGACACTAAGATTAACTGATTATTTGCCGTTTCAAAACGATATTAAGAGCAATCCTAAACACCACTAATGCTTTTTTCAGTAGGTTCAATTTGATTTCATAAAGAGAAAAAACAACGTTTGTGATTCTGTTTTTCTTATCGAGGGCAGCCAATAACATTATTTTGAACTCTAATAGTAACGAAAAACTGGACTTAGTTTCTGTATGTTGTGGTGGATGGACTTACGAGTAACCGTTGATTACTTCATTGTGTCTATTGTGTAATCTAGTCAGTTAGTCTTATGATAATGTAGCAAGTATGCTGTATTTAGGGAATTGGTGCCGTTGGGCACTTGGGCTACAACATACAACCCCTTTGGACGGTTACCAATGATTTTTTATATCTGAATAACGAAACGAGATTGTGTTTATTAACAGGGGATATTTTATGTAATCCATCATCCCACTTTGTAACTCATTACTGTATTTAGCACAGACATAAACGCTTAAATATGCAGCAATTTTATGATTTATAAGATTCCATAAACTAATTTGCAGTCAGACGTATCTTAAACCAGTGTGCTAATTACTATCATGCATAATCACTGGTTGTTGTTATTGCTAAGTGCAGATGGGACTCTTCCAACACAACACTATTCAGTCAGTAACAGTTCCAAATTCCCGCTTACCGGACTAGGTGTTTTGACTAGATAATCTGGACAAAGAAAGCAAAATCTCTCAAATGTCTCAAACGCGCCAGAATCCATAATCACAAGCTACAGCAAACAACCATTTCCAAAGTTAACTGTCAGTCCTCTTAGAAAGTTTCAGCTTATTGATTCTGATAATCCTTCTATCAGTAAAGTTGCTACTAACAAGACCTGCAATAAGTCAGAACCTTATTTGAATTGGGCGCAATCTGTAGTTTTGAATCAGCCGAGAAAATTAAGTGAATCACTCGATACTTCAGCCAGAAAAGATTTATGGGAAGATTTTAGACACGAGAAGAGTTTCCATATCTGACACCTGCATTGGATGAGGTCTTTGACGAATATTTTAGTTCCATGAAAGAGGGTATATGGACAGAGTGATAGGTTTAGGTGACCTAGCCCGCCAGCTCATCAGTATTTTTTCTATGATGATTTGAGGAGCTAGTTCGAACTAGTTTGGGCATTTTTTCCAGTTATACGTAGAAAATAGAGGTTCTGAGCAGCCCAGTACATCAAATATCGATTACATGTAAGTTAATTCTGCTATATTACTGATAGTTTCTCGCATGATTAATTTCATAAAAGATGGTTGTATGCGAATGACTGTATAAAGTCCGATATAATTTCTTATGCTGACTTTGGGACCCTAAGCGCAATGGATCGCAACATGCAATTTAAAAATGAGTTACTGACATAAAATTCCATAATGATAATGATATCATTAATGAAACAAGTAATGATTTTTTAAACAGTCATTAATATGAAAATTAAGGGTGCATTTGTTTTGTTAATGGGTTTTGATTAGTGTTCGGATTTGATTTGAAAGAAGAGTATGAAGGAGAAAAGGTTCTAACGTATTAAAAGTTGTTTGTTTTGTACATGAGAATAAGAATTGCTATTATATTTTATGATTATTTTCATATAATATAAAAGACATATAGTGTATTAAAGCTCACATTCAGATAAAAAAACAGTATGTTTATACAACTTTCAAGAAAAAAGGTACATCAATTGTCGAAAAGTCATATAGTCCGAGAGGTTTTGTAGAAACCCAATGCAAGGGTTATCAAATAAGGGAGTTGATTTTTGAACTTTTTTTATTTGCACATTATAAACTATGTTTTAAACAGTTGTACATATTTTATATATTGCTTCAATAGATTATACATTTGAGTGTGCAAATCAAAAGTTAGAGTGTGTTAATCAACATTCTTTTTCTACATTGAAACGCACATCAAGTAGTATTTTATCATTTTCCAAATATTATTTTTATAACTAGTTATAATACCTGTGCACGCACAGGATTTTGACAAAAAAAAAAATTATTGTGTATCAATGTTGAATATTGTGTCTTTAAAAGTAATTACAAATAATTATATACGTATGCACGCGTTTTTCATTGTCCATTAATATCCATTAGAATTTTGTATATATTATAATTTAAAGATTTTTGTTATATTATAATTTTTGTTAAGTGTAATATTATAATTTTAAAGATTTTTGTAAGATAACTTAATATTCAACTATATTTAGTTGATATAACTGTTGATGTTCCTATTTAAATTTCACTACTGATATTATGATGTAAACAAAATGCGAGTTTAGTTGTACATAATAAACGTTGATGAAATTAAAATATACTCCTTAAAGTTTTAAAAAAAATGTTTTTCTACATACCCTTATATAAATAAATAAAAATTACATGAGTAATTGTTATAAGTACGTACAATCACGTTTTTTCCATATTACAGTAGCTCGTTCTTACAATTTGATAATTATATTCTCGTTTTCAATAATTTCGCCGTATTTAATATTCAAATTCGTGTCCACATTTGTCATACTTTTAATATGAAGTAAATGTGTTAATACAAATAAACCGTAAAAACGTTTATTAATATTTTGCGATCTCTTTGTGTTTTGTTGATAACATACATAATGTTGTCTTAAGTAGAATTATAAGGATACATGTTATTTTTGTAAAGCATTTACATATAATCTTTTAAATACAAAAATGTAGTAATTAAGCATTTGTTGTAATAGTTTATTAGGATGGGTAAAAAACATAACCCATGGACCATAACCTATGGATCTTAACCCATACCCAAGAAGACTATATACAATGTATACTTAGATACATTGAATCTAAAGAAAACCCATGGACCAACCCATAACCCATGACCCATAACCAAAAAACCTATGGGCAAAGAGGAGCGTTCCACGGATCCCTAGCTTTGTGCTAGCCAGATCCCAAGTGGAAGGGATCCGTGGGATCCGGGGAACAGTGAGGAAATTTGTCTATAAATAGAGAGCCATTTCTTCATTCTAACTCACCCCTCTTCTTACTAAATCTCTCATACACTCTCATTCTCTTCTAACATATAGATCACTTGATCTAGAGAGTTGTTCTTCTTTCTTTCTATTTGTGATCCTCATATAGGTCCTTCTCTAAGGCGAGATCACGAGCATTCTACAAGTCATCCAAGCAAGGGGTCCTTGATTGATTTGTCACTCCGCAAGATTTCTGTAGCGAAGATCTTGTATTTGATATTTCACATATTTGTTGTGTAATAGTTGTGTTGGTTTGGTCCACCGTGCTACGGACTCGGTATCTAGCTTTGTACCGGATAAAGTGTAAGCAACGTTGTGAAGGCTTCTCCGCCAAGTGAAGGAGTTTGTTGACATAGTGCTTGAACTCTCGAGTAGGTGACTCGGGGAGTGGAGTAGGGTAAGGAAGGTGTCCTTGTAGCCGAACCACTATAAATCGGTTGTGTCATTTCTATCCCTTATCTTTACTTATTTGCTTGCATTATCATTAGATCTATACGTTCTCAACATCCATACGATTTCACATAATATCGGATCTAAAGTTTTTAAATCAACTTAAAATCGGCAAAATTATTCAACCGCCCCCCTTCTAGTTTTCCACAATTGGCATCAAGAGCTAAGTTTATAAAAGTTTTTAAATAAAATTGTATTTTAAAAACTTTTCGATCACTATGGGTTCTGAAAATTATAAGGAAAGGCAATCTATGCAACGACCACCACTACTTGAAACTAATGGTTTTATATATTGGAAAAATAGATTCGAAACATATGTGAAATCTAAAGATATTGATCTTTGGTACATTATTGTTGAAGGCGATTTTGAGGCTACCTCAAAAGATGATAAAGGGAATGTAGTTTACATACCTCATGATAAACTAAATGATTATTTGAAGAAAAAGCTTTCTAAAAATAGTGAAGCAAAAATGGTTTTATATAATGCTTTACCGAAAAAGGAATTTGAAAGAATTTCTTTACTCAAAACCTCTAAAGAAATTTGGAATTCTTTAGTTGTAACTCATCAAGGCAACGAACAAGTTAAAAATAATAAAATTGATTTATTTGTTCAACAATATGAACAATTTTCAATATCGGATGAGGAAACTATAGATCATTAATTTGCTAAGTTTAATACTATTATTACATCTTTACAAGCACTTGATGAATCTTTCTCTAGCCGTAACCATGTTAGGAGATATCTAAGGGCACTTCCATCGAAGTGGAGATCTAAGGTGACGGCGATCGAAGAGTCAAAAGATTTGACAACTCTCACACTCGATGAACTCATAGGCAATCTAAAAGTCTACGAGCTTGTTCTTGCTAAAGATTCCGAAGCCTTAAAGGTAAAAGAGAAACATAAATCTCTTGCCTTAAAAGCCAAAAAGGCTTCAAGTGATGAAGAGAACTCTTCCTCGGGTAGTGACGACGAGGAGTATGCTATGGCGGTAAGGGACTTTAAAAAGTTCTTTAGAAGAAAGGGAAGATACGTCAAACAACCGTATGACGATAAGAAAGGCTTTCGGAAAAGCAAAGAGGACGAGAAGCCAAAGGATGATCGTACTCGCTTTAAATGTGGGGACCCAAACCACTTTATTAGTAAGTGTCCCAAACGGGATGATCAAAAGGCGTTCGTGAGCGGCACGTGGGGAATGAGCGACGAGGAGGACGAAGAAATTTGTCTCATGGCAAATGACGAGGTATGTCACGAATACTATAGTAGTTCATCACTTGATGACGACTCATTGCATAATGAATATGATAAACTATGCAATATTAGCTTAAAACTAATTAACAAAAACAAGCTTTTAAAGAGTCAAAACCAACGTTTAGATAAAGAAGTCATAGAATTAAAAGCAAAACTAAAACGTTTAGAAAAGGGTAAAATAGCAAGTGGTGAATGTGAACTTTGTGTTCAACTTCAAACACTAGTTGATCATTTAGATTCTAAAATTGCTAGAATGAGTACAAACACCTTAGATACAATACTCGATAGTGTTAAAACCGGCAACAACCAAAAGGGTCTAGGTATTCAACAACTTGATCCATCAACTAGTGAAAGTAAAGAAACAAAACTTGTTAAAGAATTAGAAAAACCAGCCACTGTTGTGGCGGATCCCACGGATCCCCTAAAAATGGAACCGGCTAGTATACAAACTGGGATCCGTGGATCTGCTGTGACAACTAGTGGTAATAACATAGCTTCTTCATCTAGAACTGAGTTCGTTATCGTTAATAGGAAGAAACCAACTCATGTCACCACTAGACATCTACCTCCAAAATATAATCCTACTTTTGCAAGAAACAAAGCACCATCTTTTCAAAAACATAATGCATCTAGGAGACCTAATAACGTTTATCCAAGAAGTAACCATCAAATGGGATGGAACCCTAATATGCAAAACGGTTTTTCTTTTCAAAACTTTGCTCCATGGAATGCATACTCATCTTATCCATACATGTCTAACATGAATGGAATGTTTAACACTAATGGACCCATGAACAAATGGGGACCAAACTTTTGAGTTTATTATTGTTTTAGGTGTGCTTAAAGGTCGACCTAGACCCCGATGAATGGGTCAAGGATAGCGGGTGCACGAGGCACATGACCGGCAATAGGGATCTATTCTCCACATATGAATCCGTAAATGGAGGTAATGTGGTGTTTCGAAATAGGAAAAGTAGAATCATCGGTAAAGGTACGGTTTCTAACAAATCTCTAACCATTAACGATGTGTGTCACGTAGAAAACCTAAACTTTAACCTCTTAAGTATAGGACAAATATGTGATAAAAAGTGCAATGTACTTTTTACCGAAACCGGTAGTAAGATACTTAAAAATGGCATAACCATAGGAAGAGGAATTAGGAAACATGGAGTCTATGTCATTAAAATCGGTAATGAACCTAAAGATAAACTATGTCTTACCTCTATGGATGATACTTCGACCTTATGGCATCGAAGATTGGGTCACGCCAACATGCGACTTCTTCAATCGCTATCATCCAAAGATCTAGTAAGAGATCTACCTAAGTTAAAATATGAACATCATTTTTGTGATGCTTGTAATATAGGTAAACAAGCTCATTCGAGTCATAAAGCTAAAAACATGGTGTCCACAACTAGGTGTCTAGAATTACTACATATGGATTTATTTGGTCCATCTGATATCGAAAGTTATGGAGGCAACTACTACACTTTGGTAATAGTGGATGACTACTCTAGATATACATGGACAAAATTTTTAAAGAACAAAACGGAAACCTTTAATTACTTTGAAATATTAAGCAAAAAGATCCAAAGACAACTAGGAAGTCCTATAGTGTCTATTAGGACGGATCATGGTAGGGAATTCGATAATGAAGTGCAATTTGGAGCCTTTTGTGAAGCTAATGGTATTACTCACAACTTCTCGGCTCCACGCACTCCACAATCGAATGGGGTAGTAGAAAGAAAGAATAGAACCCTTCAAGAAATGAGTAGAACCATGCTTAATGAACAATCCATACCTCAAAAATTTTGGTGTAATGCCGTTGATACTTCAACATACATACTCAATCGAGTCTTAATTAGACCAATCTTAGGTAAAACTCCATATGAGTTACTCCGAGGCAAAAAGCCTACGTTAAATCACTTTAGAGTATTTGGAAGCAAATGCTTCATTCTTAACACTAAAGATTACCGTACAAAATTTGATCCTAAATCAACCGAAGGTATCTTTCTAGGTTACTCGCCAAATAGCAAAGCTTACGTCATATAAAACAAAGAAACAATGAAGGTAGAAGAGTCATTAAACATAAAATTTGATGAAAGTGCACCCAAACCCTCTCCACCTCTTGTCGATGACGAGATCATAGAAAGTGAAGCTATTGTAATTAAGAAAAAGATAAATGAAGAAGAAGAACCTTTAAATGGTGAAATCATAAACATTAAAGAGTAAAAAGATCACCCCGTAGATAAGGTAATAGGAAAGCTAAACGAACGAACATTAAGGTCTCAAGTTCAAAACCAAAGTAGCTTGTTTTGTTTTGTTTCAACCATAGAACCTAAGAACACACAAGAAGCCATAAAAGATGAAAGTTGGGTAATGGCTATGCAAGAAGAACTAAATCAATTTGTTTTTAATGATGTTTGGACACTTGTCCCTCCACCTAGTAATCAAACCATAATAGGAACAAAATGGGTGTATAAAAACAAATTAGATGCAAACGGAGTAGTGTCTAGGAACAAAGCTAGACTCGCTACCCAAGGGTATAACCAACAAGAAGGAATAGACTTTGATGAGACCTATGCCCCCGTGGCTAGATTAGAGTCTATAAGAATACTTCTTGTGTATGCTTGTGCTAATGATCTAAAGCTTTATCAAATGGATGTCAAAAGCGCTTTTCTAAATGGTTTCATTAATGAAGAAGTATATGTAGCTCAACCTCCGGGCTTCATCGATTTTGAAAAACCCAAACACGTTTATAAATTAAAGAAAGCCCTTTATGGTCTTAAACAAGCTCCAAAAGCTTGGTATGATAGACTCAAGTCCTTTTTAATTAAACACAACTATACCATGGGGTTAGTTGACAACACACTTTTTACTAAGAAAAGAGAGTCACACATAATCATAGTACAAATATACGTAGATGATATTATATTCGGATCCACTTGTCAAGACATATGTGATGATTTCTCTAAAATCATGCATGACGAGTTCGAAATGAGTATGATGGGAGAACTTAGTTTCTTTCTTGGTCTACAAATTAAACAAGTAGAAGATGGTATCTTCTTCAATCAATCTAAATACATAAAGGAGATGTTAAAGAAATTTGGTCTAGAAGAGTCGAAACATATTAGGACACCAATGTCATCCGACACCAAACTCACAAAAGATGAAGACGGCGAATCCGTAGATAATACTAAATATCGTGGCATGATAGGTAGTCTCGTCTACCTCACGGCAAGTAGGCCGGATATCATGTTTAGTGTTTGCTTATGTGCTAGGTTTCAAGAAGACCCCAAAACATCACAACTAGAAGCCGTAAAAAGAATATTTAGATACATTAAGGGTACAACACAATTAGGATTATGGTATCCTAAGGGCACGGGTGTAGAAACAATTGTATATGCAGATTTTGACCATGCAGGTGATTACGTTGATAGAAAAAGTACAAGTGGTGTGTGTACTTTCATGGGATGTTGTTTAACATCGTGGTTTTCTAAGAAACAAACGGCTCTAGCAATATCAACAACCGAAGTCGAGTACGTCTCCGCCGGCAAAGCATGCCAACAAGCACTATGGATGAAACAAGCGTTAGTAGACTACGACATTCATCTAAGCGACATAGCCATTCTATGTGACAACAAAGGTGCCATCGACTTAAGTAAAAATCCGGTATTGCATTCTCGCACAAAGCATATAGAGATTCGTCACCACTTTTTAAGAGACAATGTTCAAAAGGGGAACATTTCTATTGAGAAGGTAGCATCCGAAGATAACATAGCCGACGTCCTCACCAAACCGTTAAAGCGGGAACAATTCAACCTACTTCGTCTTGGTCTTGGTTTAATGGAACACACGTCGTAAATTATTTGACTCTACAAGGTATGTAAACACTAGCCTTCTTCTTTCTGAGTCTAGGATCTCTATTTCACGCACAACTCACAAACAATACGGGAATTTTCAAAACCCAAGATGAGTTTTCCACTTATAGCTTTCTTATTTTTTTTATACACATTTTCAAAGAAAACCTACTTTCACAATGTTTTCTAAAAGGATGACACCCTCCCGTATCAATTTCACAAAAGCATTTCTCACGTCTAGGACAAATCGCTTTTTCATTATTAATACAAAGTAAAACTTGTTTTCATTGCATCTCATGTCTTTTGAATGCTAAAGGGGACACATAACTAATATGTGTTTTCGGGTACATTCTATTAAGCTACAATGAATTAGGAGCATTGACAACATAAAATTACGTACTTATGTACTAAATATGTGTTTTCGGGTTATCTCAATAGGATGTTTTATACTTCTAGTTTATTTTCTATTTCTTTTTAGGGGTCGAGATAACCGCAACTCCAAATAGTTTGCATATAGGCACACAATAGGCAAAAATGTTTCCAAAAAGAAAATTTTGTGCTGCCTGAATCACCAGACCCACGGATCCCAGCCTTCATGCTGGACGGATCCCTCAAAGGAAGGAACCGTGGGAACCGTGGAACAGAAGCTGATTTTACTTTCTTATTTTTTCACTTTGGATGAAAAATCCACATTTGGTTCATTTTTTGGAGTATGCTCTTTAATGCTTGTGTTCTCATGATCACATGCCATGAATTCATATCTAATCATTAGATTTTAATCCACATTTTGGGTCAAACATTCATTACAATGCTTTGTTTTTCTCTATATATATAGAACTCCCAAAATGCTTGCATAATCCATCTCATCCTCACATACACAATACACCATGTCATCCAAAAACCCTCTAGATGAATCACCTAGTACAAACAATCATCTTCATGATACCCAAACCTTTGGACTACCACCATCCAAAATACCACAATCCAACTCTAGGATATCCGCACGGATTAGTATCCGATCTTGTTGTTTAGCAAAATCAACCTCAAATGATTCATCCTCAACAAATAACTCACCACATGATGCTTCCATTATAGCACCTCCCTCATCACCAACAAGTACACCAACTTCATCACCACCCAAAATCACTCTTTTGGAACTCCTTAAGACTCCAACAAGATCTACCCAACCAAAAGAAAAAGAAATAGTCTTTTCAACACCCCCCACATCACCAAATACTATTTTTCAAGATCTTGAAACATCACCACCTCTAGCTCCCATCACATTACAAGAACATCTAGGTTCTTTTCCACCACCATTTACAAACATTCCGGATATTAATCCATATTTTCCTATTTTTCCACCACAACTTCCGCATAACTCAAATCAAAACAACCCGGAAAACTTCCGCACTCATTACCCACATCATTTACATTGTGAACATTGCCAATCCACTAGGGAAATTGCAATAGAAGTTAGGGAAGAAATGCGTTTCATACTCAACCTCATCCTTGATCGCATCAATACCATTACTCATCAAAACCTCCATCCATAACCTTATGCAAGCATGGAAGGAATCACTACTACTATTTTTCACTTTTAGTATTTTTTTTCTTTTGAAGTCATTTTCAAGAACAAGCCTTGTTCTTATTTTTACATGCTTGTAAGTGGCATAACTACCACTACAATTTGTCGTTTTATTACAATGCCTTGTTTACATACCTTGGCTCCCAATCTTGATTCTCGGCAACCACAAGATCATTTAAGCATGTTACTAACCTTTATTTTTGTAGGATTTTTATTTGTCTTCACTTGACGCCCCAAACAAGGGGGAGCTACCGTCAAGGGGAGTAAGAAATATGTAGACTACTTTATCCTCCAAGGGTTAACTTTTTGTTTCGACAAAAAGGGGGAGAAGAAGTAAAACTTAGGATCTTTCAAAACTTACATCTATTCTTAAGTTTTACTCATCATAACATTATATTTTGTCATCAACAAAAAGGGGGAGATTGTTAATACAAATAAACCGTAAAAACGTTTATTAATATTTTGCGATCTCTTTGTGTTTTGTTGATAACATATATAATGTTGTTTTAAGTAGAATTATAAGGATACATGTTATTTTTGTAAAACATTTACATATAATCTTTTAAATACAAAAATGTAGTAATTAAGCATTTGTTGTAATAGTTTATTAGGATGGGTAAAAACCATAACCCATGGACCATAACCCATGGATCTTAACCCATACCCAAGAAGACTAGATACAATGTATACTTAGATACATTGAATCTAAAGAAAACCCATGGACCAACCCATAACCCATGACCCATAACCAAAAAACCCATGGGCAAAGAGGAGCGTTCCACGGATCCCTAGCTTTGTGCTAGCCGAATCCCAAGCGGAAGGGATCCGTGGGATCCGGGGAACAGTGAGGAAATTTGTCTATAAATAGAGAGCCATTTCTTCATTCTAACTCACCCCTCTTCTTACTAAATCTCTCATACACTCTCATTCTCTTCTAACATATAGATCACTTGATCTAGAGAGTTTTTTTTTTTTTTTTTTTTTTTTTTTTTTTTTTTTTTTTTTTTCGTGATCCTCATACAGGTCCTTCTCTAAGGCAAGATCACGAGCATTCTACAAGTCATCCAAGCAAGGGGTCCTTGATTGATTTGTCACTCCGCAAGATTTCTGTAGCGAAGATCTTGTATTTGATATTTCACATATTTGTTGTGTAATAGTTGTGTTGGTTTGGTCCACCGTGCTACGGACTCGGTATCTAGCTTTGTACCGGATAAAGTGTAAACAACGTTGTGAAGGCTTCTCCGCCAAGTGAAGGAGTTTGTTGACATAGTGCTTGAACTCTCGAGTAGGTGACTCGGGGAGTGGAGTAGGGTAAGGAAGGTGTCCTTGTAGCCGAACCACTATAAATCGGTTGTGTCATTTCTATCCCTTATCTTTACTTATTTGCTTGCATTATCATTAGATCTATACGTTCTCAACATCCATACGATTTCACATAATATCGAATCTAAAGTTTTTAAATCAACTTAAAATCAGCAAAACTATTCAACCCCCCTTCTAGTTTTCCACAAAATGAATCTTTAATAAACATATATAATAAATAAATGATATTTATAATCTTATGTATATTTATATGGGCAAATGATAAAAAAATGCATCGAACTTGACACTTTTTATGATTGTGTGTAGCCAACTATTTTTTTTCTTATTGTGTGTACTGAACTTTCAAAATTCGATTATTGTGTGTATTTTGTGACCATTTTACCCTTAAATTTTTCAAATTTCGAAGGGTAAAATGGTCATTTTACATGGCAGAATAGTCACAAAATGCACATAATGGTCGAAATTTGAAAGTTCAGTACATACAATAAGAAAAAAAATAGTTGGCTACACACAATCACATAAAGTGTCAAGTTCGATGTATTTTTTTGTCATTTGCCCTATTTATATTGTGGAGTTCTAAAAAAAATATATATATTATATTTTTAATTTATAAAGTATAGGGGGGGTATAAAGTATAAGGGGTTATTTGTTTAATTTTTAAAGTTATAAAAAATATGGAAAATTAAAATATTACACTTAACTCTATACAATTTTTAAAATTTTAACCACTAAAGTTTTATTAATTACCTCATCTTTTTTTATGTTTTTGTTTTCACAAATTTGACACCTATGTTTTTATGTGTTTTTCTTCTCAACTAAATTTCTCCACCAAATTAATTAAAGGTTGACCAAAATCAATTTACTTTTGACTTTTATTAACCAATCACATCACACGATTTTGCTTACGTGGCGAAATCGAGCTCTCCTATTGGCCCAATTGTTTTTTCAATAAGAATGAATTGACAAAATCACTCCGAAATGATGTAATTCCTTTATTATATAAAAGATTGCATTCCTAAAATCCAAAAAGGCACGAGGAAACACATCCTAAGAGACAAAAAACATGTGCAGTATGTGACTACCAAGACGTGAAAAATTATAAATGACGTGTGTATCGGTCATTTGGTTGAAAGTTCAAACAGGGAATCTTTTCTTTTCTTTTTTTTCATTGACCAAAAGACCATATGCTTTTGTTTCTCAACAGCATTATTCCATAACTTTAGCCACACAAAACACAAACACTTTTTCACATAAACTCTTCCAACCATACTGTACGAAAGTATCAATAACACAAGATGAACAATAGAACCTTTATTCAAACCTAAGCCTCAATAGTCGGCTTAGATTAATCAACAATAGTATCCAAAGTGTTACAAGATTAGATTAATGTCAATGAGACAATAATCATACAAATATAAAGAGAAGACAAGATCAATGAAATGATCAGAAAGAAAAGAATGTGAGACAATGACTGCACACACAGTTGTTTCTAACCCTAGATTAATGAACTTATTAAATAGGAGATTAAGATACACAAAGCACCCCTCTAACGGCTATAATGACTCATCAGCAGAAATGAGATAGACTTCAGCAGAAATTAACATCTTGGAACTTTAAACCATTTATGCTTTGTCCATGATTAACCCCTGTAATAAGCCTGCAAAGAACATAACTTGGAAGCCATTAGCAATTGATAGAATGACATGTTTACCACAAATTAATACCCTAAAATTTAACATTCCCCCTTAATCTGATGGGCAAACATATCAAACAATATCAATTTTTCACACAAGAATTTATGCTGATAAACAGGGAGGTTTTTAGTAAGAATGTCTGCAGTTTTGTTTGAAGAGCCAATCTTTTTGGCACTTATAACACCTCTTGCAATTTTTTCCCTGATGAAGTGAACATCAATTTCAAAGTATTTTGATCTTTCATGGAAAACAGTATTGACAGCAAGTTGTAAGGCATATTTGTTATCACAAAAAAGGTTAATAGGAAGATTGATATCAACTTTTAGATCTTTTAAGATTTTTTGAATCCAAATAATTTCACAGGCAGCAGTAGACATAGATATATACTCTGCTTCTGTGGAAGACTTTGAAAGAGTGTTTTGTTTTTTACTTTTCCATGAGATCAGACAATTATTAAAGAAAACATAATAGCCTGTGACAGATTTCCTGGTTTTCTTGCATTTAGCCCAGTCTGCATCACTGTATCCTTCAAGATGGTTTTAAGAGTTACTGAAATTGTACCTTAGACCTTTTCCTGGAGTTCCTTTTAGATATCTCAGAACATTGAGGGCACATTCCAGATGAGATTTCAAGGGAGAATGCATATATTGTGCCAGATAATGAAATGAGTATGAGATGTCAGGTCTTGTATGGGTAAGATAGATAAGTTTCCCAAGAAGCTTTTGATAGCCAGTGATGTTGATAAGTAAGGGATCATCAGCAGTGGGAATGTATGGAAGGACAGAGTTGGGTTCCATAGGAGTGGACACAGGTTTGCACCAAGAAGACCAAATTCTTTGAGGAGTTCCACACAGTATTTTCTTTGGGTGAGACATATGTCATTCCCAGTTTTTAAAACCTCAATGCCAAGAAAATATTTTAAGTTTCCCAAGTCTTTGATATGAAATTTTGATTTTAGAAACTCTTTGAATAGGTTTATCTCATCAATGCAGTTTCCAGTAAGGACAATATCATCCACATAAACAAGTAGAGCAATAAACTTGTTATTCTCTGTTTTGGTGAACAAAGAATTATCATTGACAGATTGAACAAAGTTATTTTCCTTTAAAACACTAACAAGTTTTTCATTCCATTTCCTGGGAGCTTGTTTTAGGCCATATAGAGAATTGACAAGTTTACAAACTTTATTCTTATTGTTCTCATTACAGAACCCCTTGGGGATGGTTATATAGATATCCTCATCAAGATTTCCATACAAGAAAGCATTGTTAATATCAAGTTGAAAAAGAGGCCATTTTTTTTACAGCTAAGGCAATAAGACATCTAACAGTAGACATTTTCACAACAGGAGAAAAAGTTTCATCATAGTCTATTCCTTCCCTTTGGTTATAGCCTTTAACAACTAATCTAGCCTTGTATCTATCAACTTCACCATTGGCTTAATATTTGATTTTAAAGATCCATTTGTAACCAATATGAGTTCTATTAGGAGGTAGATCAGTTATATCCCAAGCATGGTTTTCATTTAAGGCCTCAATTTCAGAGTTCATAGCATCAAGCCAATTACTATCAAGGATAGCTTCTTCATAACAGGTAGGTTCAATACTTTTATTAAGACTAGAAGTAAAGCAGTAATTTTCTTTGTTAAGATTAGAGTAATTAACAACCTTTTCAACACCATATTTGACTTTTCCTTCTACAATAAAGTCATTAAGATTACTGGGCAACTTAGAAACTCTGGTTGACCTTCTAGCAGTACGTAGTGGCTGGCAAGCCTCTTTCTTGTTCAGCAGAATCAGGTGATGTATCAGCAGAATCAGAAGATGCATCAGCAGGATGTGATTCATGTGATATGGTGCCCTCAGGGTGTGTATTATCATCTATAGATGTTGCAACCGGTTCATCAATCCTAGTAGGATGACTTACCACTGTGTCATCATCATAGGATGTCACTATCCCTTCATCATTGGGACTTATTTGTGAGTCAAAGAAATTTTTGTGATTTAAATCTTTAGGCACATAAGTTTTTACAAAAGGTTTTGACAAAGAATTTTTCATTTTGAAGGGAAAAACAGTTTCATAAAATTTGACATCTCTGGAATAAAAGATATTTTTTGTTTCTAAGCTCAAAAGTTTGTAACCCTTTTTTTCATTTGAATAGCCAATAAAGACACTTTTTTCAGACCTACTACCAAATTTATCAGAGATGTTGAGAATGGTGGCATAGCATAAGCAGCCAAAGACTCTAAGGAGAAAGAGTGAAGGGTCATGCCCATACACAAGGAAGAAGGGAGACTTGCCAGACAACACTGAAGAGGGTAACCTGTTTATGACATAAGAAGCAGTTAGAACACATTCAGGCCAAAGATATAGAGGTAAT
Source organism: Chrysanthemum seticuspe (assembly GCA_019973895.1). NCBI lineage: Eukaryota > Viridiplantae > Streptophyta > Magnoliopsida > Asterales > Asteraceae > Chrysanthemum > Chrysanthemum seticuspe. The sequence goes on along the minus strand of BPTQ01000006.1, from coordinate 8,050,659 downwards.
TCCCCCTGAAACATAAGGGATCTAGCCACATTAAGGAGATACCTATGTTTCCTTTCTGCAATACCATTTTGTTGAGGTGTGTAAACACAAGATGTTTGATGTAAAATTCCCTTTTCATGAAAGAAGTGTTGAAGTTTGTTATTGACAAATTCTGTCCCATTATCACTTCTGAATATCTTAACATTGTGTTCAAATTGATTTGGTAGCATATGAGTAAAGTTAACAATGGAAACATAAACATCATCCTTTCCCTAAAGCATATAGACCCAGACTGCCCTAGAATAGTCATCAACAATGATCAAAAAATATTTGTAACTATCTCTGCTAGTGACTTTATATGGTCCCCATACATCTAGATGAACAAGTTGACCAATTTTAGTTGATTTATGTTCACTTAAAGGAAATGGTTCCCTGGTTTGTTTAGCTTTATTGCAAGTATCACAAAGATGGTCAGATTCAGAGGTACCATTAAGATTAAGTGTGGTTCTCAGTATATGTAGGACTTGGTCAGAAGGATGACCAAGTCTTTGATGCCAGAGATTTCTAGAAACATGACAAACAGAAATGCAGTTATTAGAAGCAATCTTACATGTGGAATCAATATCAAACATATATAACCCATTGCATTGTTTACCAATCCCCACAATCCTTTTTTGATGTAAATCCTGTATATAGCAATTAGATTCGTTAAAGCCAACAAACATTTTATTGTCTCTAGCAATCTTATGAACAGACAGCAGACTGACATTGTACTCAGGAACAACCAGAACATCAAAAAGAGTTAGGTCCTTATTGACCTTTAAATCACCAATTTTAGTAATTAAGGCCTGAGTGCTATTGGGATGACCAACGGTTAGACCAAGATTTGAAATGTCAACAACATTGATTAAAATTTTTGCAGAAACAGTCGTGTGCTGATTTGCACCAGAGTCAACAATCCAACCTAGACTTATGTTTCCAGATAAGGTTTTAGTGTTGTTGTTAAAGAAATTGTCAAATTTTATGTTAAACTTGACACTGCCATTAAAGAAGGTTCCTGAAATTTTTTTACCTGCCACGTTGGCATTAGCAGAAGACACATTGTTGTCATTAAGCAGACTCATAAGTCTGGAGAGATGTTCATTAGACAAAGAGACAGGAGAGTTGCTAGCTCTATTATCAGTGGAAAGATTAGTGTTAGCGGAAACATTGTTACTGCTGAAGGGTTTAGAATTAAAATTCCTTTTGACATATCCAGCAGGATAACCAACCAGATCATAACATCTGTCAACAGTGTGACCAGGTTTTTTGCAGTTAGTACATTTGAGATTCATGTTTGGTCCTCTGTTGTTTGAGCTGTTACCAGCATTAAAACCAGAACTTTTAAAATTGTTGTTGTTAAATCCTTTTTTGTTTTCAAAAAATTTTCCACCATCAGAAGTTTTTGCAGCAAAGCTGTAGCATTGGGTTTAGCAGAGGTATTCCCAGATGAAACATTTCTGTGAGATTCATCTCCAGAGACAACAGAGAAAGCAGTTTTGACATTAGGCAAAGGATCTCTGGTTAAAATATTGCTTCTGATGGGAACGTAGGAGTCATCAAGACCCATAAGAAATTGCATTAACTTGATTAGCTGATTGTGTTTTTCAAAATGTTTTGCAGCCTCGCAAGTGGAAGGAGGCAAGCTAATCATACAATCAAATTGTTTCCATAAAGAGTTAAGGTTGTTATAATAATCAGCAAGAGAGGACCCACTTTGACTAAGAGAGTTTATATTTTTATGCAAATTAAAAATAGCTGAACCATCAACCTTATCATAGGCATCTTTCAGATCATTCCACATTTCATAAGCAATTTTAGCATATATAGCACCAGCAAATAGTTCAGGGCTGAGAGAGTTAAGAATCCAAGTAACCACAACAGAGTTACAAGTATCCCATTGATTAGCAAGACTAGGGTTTGAATCATCTCTTATGCAAGTACCATCAATAAACCCTAACTTATTATGGTTCCTTAAGGCAAAGGTCATGGCCATATTCCATATTTTATAATTTTCAGTTCCAGTAAGTTTGATAGAAATAATGGGAGTACCATTGGTGTTATTGGGGTGTAAATACAAAGCATCACCAAAGGATAAGCTTTTCTCAGTGGAAGAACCACCACCACCACTAATATTATCATTACCAACAACCATAGTGTAAACAGTAAAACAGATAAGACACAGACAAATATAATAACAAGAGCAGATAGACAAATAAATAAGACTTAGTAATTAAGAAACAACAAGCACCAAGCCTGTGGACTGGGGTAAACCAGAGCAGGTATTCATACCACTCAGAGGTGGCAGATCAAGATGTTAGTCTACCCGTTTGCACCCACAAAGACTTAAGTACTGTTTGTTTGAAGAAGAGATTAGACTTAGACTTACAGAGCAATATGCAGCGGAAAGAACAAATCACAATAAGAAATAACCAGTGATTATGCCAATAGCAATAACCCCAATCCACCAACTTGTTGCTGAAGATATGTCCCCAAGTTTCTATGAAGAAACCCTTGGATGGTGAATCAATAGTGATAATGAGCCTGAAGCTCTAATACCATGTGCGAAAGTATCAACAACACAAGATGAACAATAGAACCTTTATTCAAACCTAAGCCTCAATAGTCGGCTTAGATTAATCAACAATAGTATCCAAAGTGTTACAAGATTAGATTAATGTCAATGAGACAATAATCATACAAATACAAAGAGAAGACAAGATCAATGAAATGATCAGAAAGAAAAGAATGTGAGACAATGACTGCACACACAGTTGTTTCTAACCCTAGATTAATGAACTTATTAAATAGGAGATTAAGATACACAAAGCACCCTCTAACGGCTATAATGACTCATCAGCTGAAATGAGATAGACTTCAGTAGAAATGAACATCTTGGAACTTTAAACCATTTATGCTTTGTCCATGATTAACCCCTGTAATAAGCCTGCAAAGAACATAACTTGGAAGCCATTAGCAATTGATAGAATGACATGTTTGCCACAAATTAATACACCAAAATTTAACACATACTTCTAATGGCTTCTACTTCAGTTTCATCCATTCAAAACAGCTTCAAGTATGATGTCTTCTTAAGCTTTAGGGGCGAAGACACTCGAAAGAACTTTGTTGATCATCTGTATCATGCTCTTACACAAAAAGGTATTGAAACGTACAAAGATGATGAGAAAATTAAGCAAGGGAATATGATCAGTGATGAGCTTATCCAAGCCATTGAAGACTCAAAAGTTTATATCATTGTCTTTTCAAAGAACTATGCTTCTTCATCTTGGTGATTGGAAGAGCTTGTTAAGATTATGGAATGCCAGAAAGGTTTTGGGCATACTACTTATCCCGTGTTCTACGATGTGGAGCCCACTGAAGTTCGCAAACAAAGTGGGTCAGTTGGAGATGCATTTGAAAAACATAAAGAGGATGAAGCTGCTGGGAAATGGAGGGAGGCTTTGAAAGAAGCATCTGATTTGGCTGGCTGGGAGTTGAAAAGCATTGCTAATGGGTGAGTAAATTTCTTCATCGTCTAGGCACAATTCTTTGATTTTACTTCTTTTTTATCTACGATTGAATGATTCCGGTGGGTTCCAACGTATAAGTAATTAATGGCTTTCAAAAATGTTTAATCTCAAATGGGTCAAATGGGTAAATAACTATTTATAGCCTAACATGGTGTATTTTTAATGCATATAACCATAAAGCAGTTTTTTATTCACAAACTCAAGTTTTTTTCTGTAGTGACATATGACCTTAAAAGCAGTTTTTAATGCATTGAAACGAGTATGTTATAAGTTAGATGTTGCTGGGAAGTGTTTGCGGGTCAACCTGTTTTGACCCGTAAAGTAGGATTTTTAACAATCTTATTTTACATACAGGCATGAAGCTAAATTTATCCAAAAGATTGTTCAAGAGATTTCACTAGATTTACGCTCCATTAATTTTGGCTTGGATGAAAAGTTAGTCGGCATGGAGACTCGAGTAAAGGATGTTGTTTCATATTTAGAAACCAGTGTTGATGATGTTTGCATGATAGGGATATGGGGAATGGGAGGTGCGGGGAAGACAACCTTGGCCAGAGCTGTTTTTGAACAAATATCCATTCAGTTCGAAGGTAAAAGCTTTATTGAAAATGTCAGGGAAGTTTCAAAAGCCTCTACGGAGGGTTTAAAGAAGTTGCAGAAACAAGTACTTTCAGATGTTTTAAAGGATCAAAACATTGAAGTAAGTAGTGTTTTTGGCGGTAAAAGTATGATGCAATGGAGGATGCGTGGTAGAAAGGTACTTGTTGTTCTTGATGACGTCGATCATAAAGACCAGCTTGAGGCGTTAGCTGGTGACTGTAATTGGTTTGAGCCGGGAAGTAGAATCATAATTACAACAAGAGATGAACAAGTACTGGTAGCCCACCGAGTGAGCTTGATTCATAATGTGACTTTGTTATCTCAAGCGGAAGCGGGATGCCACTTCAGTAGGTATGCGTTTGGAAGAGAGATTCCAACTCAAAGGTACGAAGAGCTATCAGGACAAGTTGTACAATATGCTCATGGTCTTCCCTTAACGATCAAAGTTTTGGGTTCGTTTCTTTGTGGTCTAAGTGAACCTTACTGGGTAGATGCTATAGAAAGACTAAAAACCATTCCATTAACGGCAACTATGGATAGATTGGAAATAAGCTTTAATGGTCTAGATAATGATCACAAAGAAATATTCTTAGATGTTGCATGCATACTAAAAGGTTGGTTGAAAGAAAACGCAATTAGAGTGCTTGAAAGCCGTGGATTTCATGCTGAAGTTGGTTTAAGAGTTCTTGAGCAGAAATCTCTCATAACTTATAATGAAGATGAGGAATTGTGGATGCATGATCATTTAGAAGAAATGGGTAGGAATATTGTTTGTCAGTCACACCCCGATGAACCTCAAAGACATAGCCGATTGTGGGTTAAAAAGGAAGTCGAGTATATATTGACTAATGACCTGGTAAGAATTAAGTTATGATTTAATAAAACTGAGAGTTGACTAAATTTTTTGTCCCTGTGGTTTGTTGGATATTTCATTTTTAGTCCAATAATAGTTTGAAAAATTTCGAGTTTAGTCTAAAATGAAACATTCATTGCGGGTTCGGTCCAAAATATCTAAGTCCGTTAGTTTAAATATGTTTGACCTTTTAATAGAAGGATATTATTGTCTTTTTAAGTATTATATTAGACAAAATAATAAGTTACCGTCACTTTAAAAGTTTTCCCCAAATTCCCTTTCTCTCTCTAATAATCATTCAAAAATTCATTAAATCGAATCAAATTATCATTCAATTCGCTTTATATCATCTTCATTCACTCTCAATTTGATAATGTTTTCAGTGATTTTGGGCATTTTTAAATTTAGGGTTCCAACAAAAATTAAGGGGCTTTATTTTTTCCATTTCAGGGTACCCAAGCAACTAAATGTCTATACTTATACTCACCGATCTCATGGGATTCAAGAGCTGAAATTGCAGTAAAAGGTCTAGCAAAAATGAAGGATCTTAGATTTGTTTATATGAATCTCTATAAGGGTTGTTTTACTGAGAGCAATATTGTTCAATTTGATAGACTTAGCGAATACCTTCCAAGTTCCTTACGATTTATGTGTTGGGATTGTTTTCCTTTTTCGAGTTTACCGAATACATTTCAAGGAAAATATCTTGTTGGACTTGAAATGTTTTTCAGCAAAATTGTTCAACTTTGGGAAGATGGAGAAGAAAAGGTAGAATAATTGTTAAATTTGTTGTTTTTCATGATTTATTATGATCCTATATATCTATTGTTTTGTCATTTCACCTATATTAATTGTTTTTTGTACTTATGTTAGGTTCTTCATAAGCTCAGGTTCCTCACCTTCCTGAGTTGTTCAAAATTACAGACCTTTGACCTTAGGGTGGCTCCAAATCTTGAGCGGTTGACTATTATCGGATGTTATGATTTCAGAGAGCTTCATATACCTGCTGATCATCATCCGAAGCTCGAATCTCTCACCATCACTGATTCAAAGTTGAAGACCATTCACCTCGGGAATACTCCGAATCTTAAGACGCTTATACTCAAAGGGTGTAATGATTTAGTAGAACTTCAAATGCCCGTTGAAAGTTTAAAGCTCGAAGATCTCAACCTCAGTCATTCAAAGTTGAAGACCATTCACCTCGAGAATACTCCAAATCTTAAGATGCTTATACTAAAAGGGTGTAATGATTTAGTAGAACTTCAAATGTCCGTTGAAAATCTAAAGCTCGATTATCTCGACCTGAGTCATTCGAAAAAGTTGAAGACGACCATTCACCTCAGGAATACTCCGAATCTTGAAACACTTGATCTCGAAGGGTGGCATGATTTGGTAGAACTTCAAATGCCTGCTGAAAGTCCAAAGCTCAAATTGGTCGACCTCAGTCATTCAAAGTTGAAGACCATTCACCTCGGGAATACTCCGAATCTTAAGACCCTTATACTCAAAGGGTGTAATGATTTAGTAGAACTTCAAATGCCTGTTGAAAGTTTAAAGCTCGAAGATCTCAACCTCAGTCATTCAAAGTTGAAGACCATTCACCTCGGGAATACTCCGAATCTTAAGACGCTTATACTCAAAGGGTGTAATGATTTAGTAGAACTTCAAATGCCTGCTGAAAGTCCAAAGCTCAAATTGGTCGACCTCAGTCATTCAAAGTTGAAGACCATTCACCTCGGGAATACTCCGAATCTTAAGACCCTTATACTCAAAGGGTGTAATGATTTAGTAGAACTTCAAATGCCCGTTGAAAGTTTAAAGCTCGAAGATCTCAACCTCAGTCATTCAAAGTTGAGGACCCTTGACTTTGGGCTCACTCCAAATCTCAAAAGGTTAAATCTTGAAAATTGTAATGGTTTGGTAGATATTAATGCTCCCGTTGGATGTCTGAAAATTGACAGGTTTGTATTTCTAGAGGATCTTAATTTTTCATCAACAGATATTAGAATCCTTCCTGATAGCATTTGTATGTTGAATCAACTGAATTCCCTTGAGATTGTATCTTGTTGGCTTCTTGAGAAGTTACCAGAGGATCTTGGGCGATTACAATGTTTAGAGAAGCTAATCCTTACAGATTGTAAGGTTTTACAGGATTTACCGAATAGTATCTGTAAGATGAAAAGTCTAATATCTTTACATCTCGATGAATGTCGTCAGATTATGAAGTTACCTGAGGAAATGGGACGTTTAGGCTGTTTAAAAAAGGTCGATATAACACGTTCAGGCATAACTTGTCTTCCAACGGGCATTTTTGAATTAATAGGTCTGCGTATTATTGGGGAATATCAGCAGCTTCGGTCATTTGGTTTTACATCTGAGATACATAAATTCAGGAATGAAGCAATTGTGACTATGACAGGCACACAAAGCAGTAGTCTCTTATCGCATACTCAAAGGAGAAAACGACTTAACTGGTACTTCCTCTGTTTTTCTGTTAATCATCATTATTTCAGTTTATTTTTTCTTTTTATTTTATTTTTTCTTTTTTTTGAAAATTGCTGGGATAGTAGTTAATATTTTTATTGTATTTCATTACCTTGTGTAACTTCGATCTTTCTCCTTTCGTCATGGCATACCTTTTGCATGCATTAATGATTGTTTTCATGTGCTTAGCCTCTGCTTCTCATCATCTGATTGAACCAAAGGATGATGCTCTCTTCAAATGCCGTAATGAGCTGGATGTTCAATCACCGAGCTCAATGGTGCCGTTCAATATTAATGTAAGCGTCAAAAGTTTGGATTGTCATTGGTGTCGCTGTTTGAAATTCAATGTCAACTTCACTGTTGTAAAAGGGAAACATGTACTCATCACTTTCCATAGTAAAGTTGCTGTTTAACATATGTAATTAACTTTTTTCGTCATTTTGCTGTTTACCGTTGTTGTTTCTACACCGGAAGTCAAAATACAGTTTAAAGTCAAGTAAGTAGAGTTAAAAAAGTCAAGTAAGTAGAGTTAAAAAAGTTCATCTAACATTATAGTTGACTTTCTAAAAAAGTCAAACTGCGTTCTTTTGGAAAAGAAGGTAGAAATTTGATATTAGTTTGCATATTATCATGTTAAAGTTAAACTCAGTAAGGTTTCATAAGTTAAAGTATTATTTTTTTATAAACACATTTTAAAACTGTATAATAAAAATAGGCGAGAAATGAATAAAAAAAAAGAGTAGAAGGACCTATTATGTCATACCTCCAGTTCACTATCTGGGGTGATTAAACTTTGAAGGTAAAATCACTGCTTGTAAGTGGGTCAATAAGATGACCCGAGAGAAAAGTGAAGTTAGTAATTTATTTAAGTTTTAGTTTTTCACACTTTGGCCACAAGTACAAAAAGGGGGTAAGAAATGAAGAAAATGAAAGAGTTAAAGGACCACTTTGTTAGACAAACTTGAAAGGTAAAATAATAATGAGGAATGCTAGACCCACATAAGAATTACACAAAAAAATACACACGCAGATGTGTCAAGAATTGATTGGTCTATTTTTCTATCATTTCTCTCTCTTCTATCTGATTAGACCAATCAATCTCTGACACATGAGCATGTGAATATTTTGTGTGTAATTCTTATGTGGGTCTAGCATTCCTCAATAATAATTGCTGATGGTTTAATTACTGAATCATAATTAATTGCGACACTACCACAAGGAATTCGAAAACCCTCAAAATGTGGCTTGTTTTGGGTAGAAAGCGGGTAACAATACAGTGAATTTTTATTTGGGTTTGGTTGTTGTTGATGATGATGATGATATTGAGGACTTTTCGTCGCCGGAGGATAATAATTCTAAAGGTAAAAGTAATTCTTTTATTTGATGATCGATTTGTTAAACTTATTAATGTTTGTTTGGGATATTTTTAATGAATTTGTTTGTTAATATGATTATTTATCGATTTGTTTTGGTGATTGATCTCAACTTAATGACTTGACTTTATAAAAAAAGTCAAACCGCATCCTTTATGAAAAAAGTTTCCATACTAGCATGTAATAAAAGTTGTATGGTTTCATAAGTAATGTAACTATCATAAAAAAGTTTTAAAAACCTTCCAATGAGAGGGTCAAGTGTTTGAATCCAACGAGGAGAAAATTAATCCCCTTGTGGCCACGGAGGTCCACTTGCACCGACTCCAGTCTATCCAAAAGGGTAGTCGCCTTCAGATTAGTCGGCTCGCAATGTCGAGTTGGAAACCCAGGTAAACCAAAAAAAAAAAAAAAAAAAAAAAAAAAAAAAGCCCTACCCAGAAACACTCTTTGAAGACCTGTTACTGAGAGATAACAGATATATAGGAAGTCATTGAGGTGAGTTCATCTTATTATCTAGTACTCTAGTAGTATAGCTGATATCAATATAGACGCTATATTCCTTTCTTAACTTCTTATTGAAAGCTTTTTATGCATATATGACATTTATATATGTCGATGGCAATAATACATGTCTGGTAATTGATTGTGTATATGGAAATTTTTAAATAACTAATTAATAAAATATTTAGGAAAGGAATGCTTTATAACCACTACAATGGTGAATGATTAAATAAAATAAGCCTAGAAGAAAAACATTCTTATATGGTCTTTTTTCTATGTTTGTTTGTACGAAAAGGGTCTTTTGTGACCCCATCTCTCATTCCAAAGTTTTTCCGCACAAAACAGATCATGCTCACATTGACCATCGATCCTTCGTAGCAACATCCTTAATATAAAAATAATGGGCATATTTCGTTGTAATGTATGTAATCAGCTTAGCCTCAAAAAATGAAAGAATAATATGTTAGAATATTAATACAAAGTTTTAATAACAGTACTACCTTAATTATTAGCATAACCTCTTTAGGCTTATTCATTTCATCCAAGTTTCTTTGTGATCAGATTATTATTGTACTTTTTTTCAGTTATAACTTTAATGGCGTCCACTTCAAGTTCATTGATTCAAAAGAGCTTCAAGTATGATGTCTTCTTAAGCTTTAGAAGCAAAAACACTCGAAAGAACTTTGTTGATCATCTTTATTTTGCTCTTACACAAAAAGGTATTGAAACATACAATGATGATATGAATATTAAGAACTAAGTGGCGTCATCCGTGGGACCAATCACTAAGAACTAGAATGACAAAGCACGAAAACCTAAGCCAGCGATCACATAGTGACCTACAAGGGAAGAAGCAGCAAAGCGAATCAGCCTCTAAGCAGGCCTCTGGAACAACCAGTGCGACCAGAAACCAAGGGTCAGGCCCATATCTGGTCTTCACGACAGTGGGACCACGCACGGGGACAACCCATGCCACTACGACAACCACCAGCGCAGAAGTTCCACAGCGCACCCTTCTTACCACTCCCCACCAATCGGTGCCAGAAACCAACCTCACAACCCCGCCAGGCGCACCTGAGCGAAACAAGGGTTCAGAGGTGGAAACAGACACCCTCGCGCTAGAAGGAGTCGCGCCTGAACTAGCGCCAAGTGACTTCGTGTCTCAAAACTATGAAACCTTAGCTGCCTTCATGCAAGAGGAAGCGAAAAAGAGGTTGAGTCAGAGCTTGCAAGCCCGACTCAACTTCGACCCAGAGCATGAGATATCCCCATCACGTCACCGGAGGGAGAGGCGCGAGAGGGATAGCCGTCGGCCCCCAGTGTTTACCAGGATCGGGAGGAGAGTTGTGAACGATGAAGCAGCTGACCTACAGTATCTGGGAGAACACGAAGATGATGGATGGCGTACCAATGTCCACGCTAGGCTTGGTAGCCGCAGGGTCCATGACAGACTTGGGCGACGGCACTCCCCAAGTGAAAGCTCTTCGAGCTCGGATTCTGAGGACAGTCGGCGCAAGCGCCGAAAGAGAGGAAGCTCGTCCTCCAGTGACTCCTCGGACAACGAGGACAGAGAAACAGGAAACTGGAAGTCCAAAGGTGGACACGAAGATATGTCTCTTCCCTGGCGCCGCCAAAAGGTGGATGCGTTTACTCGGCGCATCAGCAATTTTTCAGAGGATAAGAGAAGGCGCATGCCCGCCAATGTGAAAACCTTCGATGGAACAGGTGATCCGGATGATCACCTAAATTTTCGAGTCGGCTGCTACCATCGAAAATTGGCCACAACCTGTGTGGTGCCACATGTTCAATTCCACATTAGTGGGAAATGCGCGAAACTGGTTCAGTAAGCTTCCACGCAGAAGCATTGCTGGTTTTGAAGAGTTTCGGAACGCATTTTGCCTGAACTTTACTCAAAGGAAGAAGTGCGCCAAAAACCCTGTCGAACTTGCCAGGGTAAAACAGCGCCAGGGGGAATCTACAAGCGCTTATGTGGAACGCTACAAAGACAAATGCATACATGTCAAGGCATGTCCTGAAATACTAAAGATCTCAGGGTTCATGAACGGTGTCAATAACCCATAACTCATCAAAAGGTTGAATGATAAGGTGCCCCAAACCTTTGATGAACTTATGAAACGCACGAGGTCCTTTATCCAAGGGGAAGCTGCTGCGGCAGACAGCAAGAAAGGCTACTCAAACTATAGGTCACAAGAACAACCTAGGAGACAATCCATTGACTAGAGTAGCAACCGCAACAAGAACTACCGCGGTCAGGGGAGCGGACGAGAGAATGACAAGTATACCCCACTAACCAAGACTCCAAAGGAGATATTCGCAACGGAAGGCGCGAACTTCCCTAGACCCCCACCAATGCGTACCCTAGAAGAGCGGCGCATGGGGAACGGATACTGCGACTATCATGGACAGAAGGGCCACACCACCAATGAGTGTGTCCAATTACGCCAACTAATTGATAAGCTAGTAAAAGAAGGAAGATTGGACCATTTAGTTAAGAGCATCAAGGATGGGAAAGATAAGCAAAAGACTGGGAACAAAAAAGAAGCACCCAAGGATAAGGCTGACATGATACAGTCATGGCAGCGAAAGACTAGGCAGAAGGTCAGCCAAAAGTTTTCCTGTGGAAGCGAAATTTCTTTCCCCACCTTGGCTGCGGACAACGCAGGAGTAGAACCTCTTTCCATCGAAATTAATGCAGGGGGTCACGATATCCACCGCATGTATGTTGATGGAGGAGCATCCGCAGATATAATGTATGAACATTGTTTCAAGCGACTGCGACCTGAAATACGAAGTCAGTTAAGCTTGGTTGTGACGTCATTGACTGGTTTTACGGGAGAAAAGATATGGCCCATGGGGCAAATACGCCTACTCGTCAATGTTGGTAATAAGGAACACTCCGTGACAGCCTGGATGAACTTTATGGTGATCAAATCCCCTTCGCCATACAATGGCATTATTGGAAGGCCAGGGATATCAGCCATGCACGCGGTACCGTCTACAGCACATGGAATGCTCAAGTTCCCGGTGGAGGGGGCATTGTTCCTCTCTACAATACCACCGTACCACCTGGAGAATGTAACACGATTACATGCGAGACGGCACACATCCCAGAACAGCGCGCAACTAAAGTATCAAACCTGAGGGTCGCAATTCATCCTGATTACCCAGAGCAAGAAGTATCGATCGGGGGATCGCTGTCTGATAAAGGCAGGGCGGCCGTGTGCGCACTCTTGCAAAAGAATCTGGATATCTTTGCATGGGAACCAAAGCACATGACTGGTGTACCACGCTCGATTACAGAACACAAGTTGAGAATCCGAAAAGTGTACTCCCCAGTACGACAGAAGAAGCGCGGCCAGGCTCCAGAGCGCTCAAAAGCAATTCTGATTGTGGACGCATGTATCATGCGCGAAGTCTATTACCATGACTGGCTTTCCAACCCAGTGATGGTCAAGAAGAGCGATGGTAGTTGGCGGATGTGCGTGGACTTCACGGATCTCAACAAAGCATGTCCACAAGACTGCTACCCACTACCAGAGATAGATTGGAAGGTAGAATCTTTGTGCGGATACCCACTTAAATGTTTCTTAGACGGATACAAATGGTACCACCAAATCCAAATGGCTAAAGAAGATGAGGATAAAACGGCCTTCCATACAAGCCAAGGCGTCTATTGTTATACAAAGATGCCCTTTGGCTTGAAGAATGCAGGCGCCACCTACCAGCGATTGGTAGATAATGCATTTGAAAAACAGGTGGGCCGCAACCTAGAGGTTTATGTTGACGACCTTGTCATAAAAAGCCATACTGAGAACGAATTGGTGCGCGACATTGAGGAAACATTAATGACACTACAAAAGATCAACATGAAGTTAAATCCTAAGAAATGCACCTTCGGCGCTACAGAAGGCATGTTCCTCGGATATTTGATAGAGCCCGATGGCATTAAACCGTGTCCAGAAAAAACGAAGGCTGTCATCCAACTTCCTTCACCGCGCACGTTGAAGGAAGTCCAGTCTCTGAATGGAAAATTAGCCGGTTTGAACAGATTCTTGTCCAAATCAGCAGATAAGTCACTCCCCCTCTTCAAAACGCTCAAGAAGTGTACAAAAAAGGGAGACTTTCGCTGGACTACGGAAGCTGAAGAAGCTTTTGAACAGCTTAAACAACACATAGCAGCGCTTCCCACGCTAATCGCGCCTCGCCCAGGGGAAGAATTGATTATGTACTTATCCGCGACTCAAGGAGCAGTCAGAGCGGTGCTATTGACGGACAGGAATTCAGTACAAACACCGGTATATTTTGTAAGCAAAGCACTCAAGAAAACGGAGATTAACTATAGCGCAATGGAGAAGTTGGTCTTGGCATTAATATTCGCCGCCCAACACCCAATAGCGGTGATCACAGACGAACCTATCAAGCAAGTCATCTCTAAACCCGATGCATCAGGACGACTACAGAATTGGAGCGTGTTGCTAGGTGAGCATAACATCTCCTACAGACCACGTACTGCGGTTAAGGGGCAGATACTAGCAGACTTCGTCATCGAAAAACCAAATACTGATGATGCACCTTCACAAAGCAAGGTGGAACTACAAGAACCATGGATCCTATTCACGGATGGATCTTCATGCTTGGACGGGTCAGGCGCAGGCCTTATCCTCACGAATCCAGAAGGAATGGAATTCACTTATGCACTGCGTTTTGAATTCACAGCCACAAACAACGAAGCAGAGTATGAAGCCCTGATTGCTGGATTATGCATTGCAGCTCGAATGGGCATACGCAACCTAGAAGCAAATGTGGATTCCCGGTTAGTGGCCAACCATGTGTTGGGTGAATATGTGGCTAAAGAGGAAAACATGGTTCAATACCTCGACAAGACCAAGTCATTAATCAAGGGTTTCGACAGGTTTACCATCAAACAAGTTCCTAGAGGGGAAAACAGAAAGGCGGATGCACTGAGCAAGATTGCATCCACAAGCTTTGCGCACCTGTCAAAACAAGTGTTGGTGGAAACTCTTAAGAGCAAATCCATCTCAGAGATGGAGATATCCATGGTGATAGAGGAGCAAGGTCCTACATGGATGACTCCAATTGTCGAGTTTATAAGCAAGGGCATACTGCCCCAGGAGCAGAAGGACGCCCGACGAATACGTCGCACATCACAGAGTTTTGAACTTTGAGATGGTATATTATATCGGCGTTCATTTCTACAACCATGGCTTCGATGTGTCAGACCCCTTCAAGCAGATTACGTACTCTGAGAGATCCATGCCGGTTCATGCAGTATGCACTCAGGACCATGGCCCGTTGTAGCACTCGCCTTACGGTCAGGATACTACTGGCCTACGATGCACCGTGACGCGCGGGATTTGATAAAAAAGTGTGGCGACTGCCAGGTTCATAGACCCATCCCACGCCGACCACAACAGGAGCTAACACCTATTACGTCGCCATGGCCATTCTATAAATGCGGTATCGACATTGCAGGCCCCTTCCCTGTTGCAGCAGGGGGACTAAAATTCCTTATTGTGGCTATAGACTATTTTACTAAGTAGATTGAGGCAAAGGCGGTTGCGACAATCACAGGTAATCAAGTAAAATGATTCGTTTGGGAGAATATCGTATGCCGTTTCGGATTACCTGGGGAAATCATTTTGGACAATGGAAAACAATTATGGGACAACCCTTTCAAGGAATGGTGCGAGAAACTAAATATTGCACAGCACTTTGCGTCAGTCAAACACCTACAAACCAATGGTTTGGTCGAACGTGCAAATCGTAGTCTGGGTGAAGGAATTAAAGCACGCTTAGACAAACACAAAGGGAGGTGGGTGGAGGAATTATCACATGTTTTTTGGGCGCATTACATGTCAATCAAAATTAGCACGGGAGACACTCCCTTTTCTCTTGTCTATGGGACAGAATCTGTCATACCAGCCGAAATTGGGATGCCAACTATTCATAGTACCGAAGTTAATGTCACAACCAATGACGATGAACGGCGTATAGACTTGGACCTGTTGGAAGAAAGGCGCGAACGCGCAGCTATATGTGAGGCGAGAGCTAAGTCAAAAATGAAAGGATACTACGATGCTAAAGTTCGAAGCACCTCATTCAGACCAGGTGACTTTGTATATCACGCCAATGACGCGAGCCATGCAGAAGATTCTGGAAAACTTGGACTGAAGTGGGAAGGACCTTATGAGGTCATTGAAGCATTGGGAAAGGATGCGTACAAACTGCGTGACATGGATGGTCGTGAGCTACCACGCACATGGAACATTTGCAACCTCAAACGATGTTATCTTTAGGAAAGGCTACAGCCCAGCGCACGGACACCCCCACACTTTAGTAAAAGTGCTCAATAAGTATCTGTGTATTTACATTCTGTTTTACTTAGGCAAGTGTCTTTTTTCATTACAAAACTTGCAAGTATTAATAAAACGCCACAATTTCTAGCTAACTCCGCGACACATTTCACTTTGTTATTTACATATCATTTATGTCTCAACATTGTTATTATATTATCTTTTGCCTACATGGCGTGCATGCACTTACTAACCCACGATGGTAAAAGGATGAGTAAAACTACTAAATAACTCGTTGAGTAAGAGGGTTGCAAACCCATCAACATCGGATCATGCATCCTTGTTAAACACCTTATTCTCAAGACGTTGGAATAAGTTCAATGTGCATCCCACGATGGATGCGCAACAATGCACACTGTGCGCGTTTAACAAACTAGGAATCAGGACTCTTGACTCCTTGATATGATATTTACAGTACGCTGCATATCATACCATACACGATTATGATACAAGTACTTAGAAATTATGTTTCAAGTACATTAAAACATGATTTTCATACACGATTATGGACTTCATATGCTATTCGCGTTTATATAACCGTTTGATTCTTAGACAACGTGGACGTTTTTTTATGCAAAGACAGATAACTAAGTACAAACATTATAATCGCAACACACATTCAACAAAAAAGGGATATTTCATTATGGATAACACGTTCGTACATAAGGATATTTACAAAGAAGCTATAGCCTATAAACTATTACAACGCCTAAGATGTGAGCTCTCAACACGGCACACAGCGTCCCCAGCCTCTTTAAGTTTCTTTAATAGATCAGAATCCTGGCGCGATACCGTTGCCACACTAACAGGTACCCCGTCGGATCTCGAGAGATGCGCTGCGCCAAGACCACAAAGAATGGCCTTTCCCTTCACGCCCTTCTTCTTGGCAAGCCTCATGGCATGGGCTTCTAATGATTCTTTCAAAGGGATTTCCTTCTCAAGCGCAAAAGGGTTCAGGATATCGCGTGGGCGAGCAAAGATAGGAACTTGCAGCTGTGACTCGTCAGGCTTCAAAAAGTAGTCAAGTTGTGCCTCTGCATCATCAGCATAGTGGCGGGCCAATGTTAACCCCTCCATAATCAAACCTATGGGATAATCCTGGTCGCGCTCCAACTAGGCAATCTGAGGAAGCTCTAGCTTCATCTTCTCCATCGCAACGACCATATCATCGTAGGCATGCTCATTACACCCGGGCACCTGTGCGGCAGACACTGTCAACAGGCCGCTCTCATGAAGCTCTTCTATGGCCTCCGCCTTATCACGCTCCAACGCGCACTGAACAATAGCCCCGAAGGTGTCTATCACCTCTCAAGATTCTAAAGTATTGAGGACAGCAAGGCGCAAACCATGGCTGATGAGCCACCTGCGCTCAGCAATCGTGGAAACCAGCTGAGGATATAGCTCTTCATCGTATTCGATGCTGAGCTTGCGTAGCTTCATCTCCTGCTTCTCCAGCAAGCCTCCCACGGTTGCACGAAACTCCTCTAACCAAGAGAAGTGCTCGTTCTTCCCACTCTCCAAATACTTAAGAGCCCATAAGCAAGTAGCCTTATAATCCTCTAATGCGGCACGCTCCTGGCTCACTTGGGGTAAGCAACGACATCTTTTCTTCAGCAAGTTTTTTGGCATAAGAGCTCGCCGCCTCTGCTTCAGCCTGAGCATTGGCCAGCTACGCCTCCAGCAGCTCAAATTCCTTATCCTTCTGCGCGCTCTGGCTACTTTCCCCAGAATACCTTAACTTTAGTTGCGCAACCAATGTAGCCTGGCGCAGCAACCAACATCATCTCCTCAACAAGATGATCCATTGGCACATCCCCAGATGCCAACGGCTCGGCGCTTTGGTTCTTGGGCTCAGAAGAGTCAGCGCGAACGGGACTCGTCTCGGGGGGCGACTCCCCAGAATGCTCAGGAGTAAACCCAACGGCTTCAACACTGAACGCAAGAGAAGTGAATTAATAGCATAAACATGGAATGTGACAAGTGCTTCGGCGACAATACTTACTTGGGGGAGCAGTCTCAGTTGCACGGAGGGGCGATACATCGTCTGAGGACGACTCCACATCATGAATGACATGACGTTTTCTCCTGGATGAGCCTGCGCCATCACCACCAGGTGCTTTCTTGCGCTTTACTCCTTGGTCTGTCTCCTCCGTTTCTACCCTAAGGACCTCCGCGCTCTCCGCTACGTCTGTGCATGAAAGCTCCACTAAAGGGGACTGTACCCTGGGGCTGGCACGCTGCGTGGAGGGGTCGCCTCCAGCACAACGTGGGAACCACCCCCCGATTCCTCCAGATTCATATCCATGGTGCGCCCCGCGGTAGCATCCAAAATGGGGAGTTCTCCTTCTCTCAGAGGACGCACCCCCTCGGTGACCTGGCGGGGTTTGGCCAAACGAACAACGCTGAACAAATCCATCTCTACGCAGCAAGAAACAAACAAAAACACGAGTTATATAAAATACAAAGGCGAAAAGAAATGCTCACACTAATAAAGGAAAGTAGATGGAAGTACGAGCACCCACCCTGGTCATTCGCGTCTAGGAAGGTTGGTACCTCGTCAGGACTATCGAAATAGTTGCGACTGATGCCCATGTGCACTAAAAATTCCTCTGGATAGGAATTGATGGGAATACGATTGGCATTTATCGTTTCCGCATCATCAACGCTGTACGTTCTAGGGAGTGGACGCTCATCCTTTGGTAGCGAACTCTGGGTATAGAAGCCGAAGCCCCAGGGGAACAACGCTTCATCAACCCAGAAAAATTTCTCTCTCCAGTTCCTAAGCGCGTCTAATTTCTCAGTATAACACTGCAGCCGCCCTGCGCGCTTAGCAAACGAAACCCACCCGTTTGACCACAACGTATGGTAAAACGCGCGAAAGAGATAGATAGTGGGATTAATCGCCAACAAACGGCAATTCACCTCGAAGTTTGTTATTTTTGCTGCGTATACAGTGCAGTTGGGATATGTGTAGGCGATAGTAATTTAGAACGTCGCAAAAGAATAAGGAGATAGGCACACGTTGATTTGCAAATTCGAAAAAACGTGTGTGTAACCCCACTTTCCCTTCAGGGAAATCCGCTATCGACGCGTGCGCAGCCAGAACTACCGGATGCAGCGCGAGCGGGATATAATACTCCGAAGTGAACTCATGAAGTTCGTCCTCGGTTATATCGGAAGAGAAGTCACTTAATCCAAGAACCATGATGAGATTTTGAATGCGCACGCGCTGTTACCCTTAAAAGTTTGTGGGTTTCTTGATTGATATTTCGAGCTTTTTCTTTAACAATGGTGGAAATGATTTTTACTGTGATAATCACAGTAAAAGGGAGGCGGAAGTTTATATAGGGTTCCACATCCATGCGATGATCGACATGTGGAACCCACTACCTCTAAACGTGTGGATAGGAGTTGCTTACGTGGCATACCCTCTAGCCACTTTTCACATTTTACGAAGCAGATATTTGACTTAATTAGACTGGATCCACCGTATCTTCTCTTAGGCATGAAAACTTTGAAGCTTCCCAGCTACGCCTTGAGGAATATATTTGCTACGGTTATTAGTCTAGCATCCGCGGGTTCCACCCTGCGCATACTAGACTGGGGGGACATGATGACGTATAGTCCGCATTCGGGTCATGAACCCGACCAGTGGATGCTACTAACACTCGAGCCCAGTACGAGTGGGCTAACACGGCAATGATTTGGGCTCATGAAGGCCCAAACCCGAAGTTATTTATGGCCTTGATATCGGATATCTCTTATTTAAGGGATATGTATCAACCAACCGACTAGGCGGGATACGCCGAAGGTTTCGGAACATGAAACCAACAAGGACTTCATGTGTTTATAAAGGGCATCTCGGCCCTCATTAAAGGTACGATCACAAAACCTAACTCTCTACTAAACCCTAAAAACCGATTAGTTACTCTCACGCCGGAGGATAATCGTGGGAGACAATCCCACGATAAGCCTAACAGTGTTATCTGTTTTCTTAGTGTGCAGGTCTTAAGCATCAAGGTCTAATTGATACGAGAACCGGAGTCCAAATAAGGAACGCCCAAATTTTGTATCAACATTAAGCAAAGGAATATGATCAGTGATGAGCTTATTAAGGCCATTGAAGACTCAAAGTTTTACATTATTGTATTCTCCAAGAACTATGCTTCTTCATCTTGGTGCTTGGAAGAGCTTGTTAAGATTAACGAATGCCAAACGATGGACGAGCACACTGCTTACCCCGTGTTCTATGATGTGGAGCCCATTGAAGTACGCAAACAAACTGGGGCAGTTGGAATTGCATTTGAAAAACATAAAGAGGATGAAGCTGCAATAAAATGGAGACAGGCTTTGAAAGAAGCATATGATTTGGCTGGGTTTGAGTTGAAAAGCATTGCTAATGGGTGAGTAAATTTCTTCATCATCAAGGCAATATTCTTTGATATTACTTCTTTTTTATCTACGATTGAATGGTTCCAATGTATAAATAATTAATGGCTTTCAAAAAAACATGCTTCATCTCAAATGGGTCAAATGGGTAAATGACTATTTATATCCTAACATGGTGTATTTTTAATGCATATGTTTTTTATTCACAACCTTAAGATTTTTTCTGTAGTGACATATATAACCTTAAAAGCATTTTTTTAATGCATTGAAACGAGTATGTTATAAGTTAGATGTTGAAAGGAAGTGTTTGCGGGTAGACCCAACCTGTTTTGACCCGGAAAAATCTTACCTTATAGCCTATCTGCTATTCATCTAGTATCTAATAGATAGCTGATTCTATGCCATTACTTTATATACAATTGTATGTGTTGTTATCTTGATTTGATTGTTCAAGTAGGATTTTTAACAATCTTATTTTACATACAGGCATGAAGCTAAATTTATCCAAAAGATTGTTCAAGAGATTTCACTGGAGTTACGCTCCATCAATTTTAGCTTGGATGAAAAGTTAGTCGGCATGGAGACTCGAGTAAAGGATGTTGTTTCATCTTTAGAAACCAGTGTTGATGATGTTCGCATGCTAGGGATATGGGGGATGGGAGGTGCGGGGAAGACAACCTTGGCCTTTGATCATATATCCATTCAGTTCGACGGTGAAAGCTTTATTGAAAATCTCAGGGAAGCTTCAAAAGGCTCTACGGAGGGTCTAAAGAAGTTGCAGAAACAAGTACTTTCAGATGGTTTAAACGATCAAAACATTGAAGTAAGTAGTGTTTTTGGCGGTAAAAGTATGATGCAAAGGAGGATGCGTGGTAGAAAGGTACTTGTTGTTCTTGATGATGTCGATCATAAAGACCAGCTTGAGGTGTTAGCCGGTTACTGTCATTGGTTTGAGCCGGGAAGTAGAATCATAATTACAACAAGAGATGAGCAAGTACTGGTAGCCCACCGAGTGAGCTTGATTCATAATGTGACTTTGTTATCTCAAGCGGAAGCGGGATGCCTCTTCAGTAGGTATGCGTTTGGAAGAGAGATTCCAACTCAAGGGTACGAAGAGCTATCATGACAAGTAGTACAATATGCTTATGGTCTTCCCTTAACGATCAAAGTTTTGGGTTCGTTTCTTTGTGGTCAAAGTGAACCTTACTGGGTAGATGATATAGAAAGACTAAAAAAAATTCCAATAAAGGCAACTATGGAAAGATTGGAAATAAGCTTTGATGGTCTAGAGGATGATCACAAAGAAATATTTTTAGATGTTGCATGCATACTAAAATGTTGGCCCAATGTAGACGCAATTAGAGTGCTTGAAAGCCGTGGATTTCATGCTGAAGTTGGTTTAAGAGTTCTTGAGCAGAAATCTCTCATAACTATTGATGGAAAATACTTGTGGATGCATGATCATTTAGAAGAAATGGGAAGGAATATTGTTCGTCGGTCACACCCCGAAGAACCTCAAAGACATAGCCGATTGTGGGTTAAGGAGGAAATTGAGTATATATGGACTAATAACCTGGTAAGAAGTAAATCATAATCAACCAGAGAGTTAACTACATATTTGGTCCCTGTGGTTTGCTGAATATATAAAACACATAATAATTCTCATTTTGCTATTTGTTTGTCTCTCTAAAAGTTTTTCCCCAAATTCACTTTATATCATCTTCATTCACTCTCAATTTGATCAGTGATTTTGGGCGTTTTGAAATTTAGGGTTTCGACAAATATTTAAGGGGTTTTATTTTTTCAATTTCAGGGTACCCAAGCAACTAAATGTATAAAGTTATGGTCACTGGTTTCAGTGCTGAAATAGCAATGAAAGGTCTAGCGAAAATGAAGGATCTTAGATTTATTCAAATAGAGCATTATTTTGAGAGGAATATTCTTCAATTTGATAAAGTTAGCGAATACCTTCCAAGTTCCTTACGATTTATGAGATGGAATTATTTTCCTTTTTCTAGTTTACCAAATACATTTCAAGGAAAATATCTTGTTGGACTTGACATGTATGAGAGCAAGATTGTTCAACTTTGGGAAGATGGAGAAGAAAAGGTAGAATGAATAATGGTTAATTTGCTGTTTTTTTCATGATTGTCATTGCACCAATATTAATTTTTTTTTGTACTTATGTTAGGTTCTTCATAAGCTCAGGTTCCTCGATATCAGATTTTCAAAGTTGAGGACCTTTAACCTTAGGTTGGCTCCAAATCAGAAATTGGAGAAGGAGAAGAACGGTTATCTTCCCAGAAGAAAGAGATACAAGGAACAAGTCTCAAAGAAAGAGAGAGAGAAGCGTTTTTATTTTCTATCTCAACAAAACGAGATAAGAAAACAATAATAGAGGCGCGTTCAAGGAGCGTAGGGCAACATTAAAGATATTTGGGCTACGGGTATACCATCAACCCCTCCAGGTTCCAATATTTTACCCAAAAACCTCCCTTCTACTTTTACTTTGATATAAATACTTAGTATATTAGTTTGCAAAATTAATATATAGTATAGTATTTTTTTGATAAGTTACTACTTTATATCCTTAGTATCTTATCATAATTTTGAATATAATAACATAGTGTTTTTACGCTACTTATTATAATTAGGAATAACATTTAAGGAATAATTAACTTAGGTTATTCATTTTTTAAAATATATAATCTCCGAGGATAGTTTTGGATTAAAAAAACTAGTCATATAAAGTTTTATAGCCTATAAGGAAAAATAAAACATTTTTAAACACACCTCGTGTTAGATTTTTGGAGATATTTTTTATTGTCAGTATATCTAAGATATGACGGAAGGAAGTGGAAATAAGGAACCTAGTACAAATAGTACACCACAATTTCAATGCCCAATCCTAAAGCCCGCGAATTACTCATTATGTGCATTTCGAATACAAATCATTCTCGAAGCGAATGGTTTATGGAAAACAATAGAGCCGACTGAATCGACTCAACCCGATAAGAAAAAAGACAAAACCGCTATTGCTTTCCTTTATCAAGCCTTACCCGAGGAATAATTACTTCAAATAACAAAGCACAAAATTGCGAAAGACGTTTGGAATGCTTTGAAAACTAGACACGTTGGCAAAGACAGAGTTCTACAAGCAAGACTACAAACACTCAAATATCATTTTGAGATGTTACAAATGAAGGAAGACGAGACAATCGACACCTTCGCTACAAAACTAACAACACTCGTAAACAAAGCCGCTAGTATAGGACACACTATTGAAGATCAAACCTTAGTACGGAAACTATTAAATGCTGTACCCGATAGGTATCTGCAAATAGTTGCATCAATAGAGCAATACTCCGACCTAAGTGAAATGACGATGGAAGAAGCAATTGGGAGACTCAAGACGTACGAGGAAAGAATAAAGTTTAAGAAGAATAAGGACAATAACGATCAATATAAGTTATTGTTTACAGGAGATACTGTGAAGAATGTGGAAATGATTCGTTGCGAGGCCAAGAAAATAATTCCAAGAAAGAATCAAACAGCAATTCAAATAAATTTACTCATGATAAGAGTAAGGTGATGTGCTTTAGATGCAAGGACTATGGGAATTTTGCAAACAAATGTCCATCAAAGAAAGAAGTACAATCTAATCTCATTGAAGAAGACTTAGAACCAACATTGCTTATGGAAACTGTTAAAGAAGCACCATAAAAATATGATCAGCCCAGAGTTAAGGAAGATCACAACAATGAAGGTGGAAATAACCAAAAAATTATGATCAGCCCGGAATTAAGGAAGATCACAACAATGAAGGTGGAAATAACCAGAAAAATATGATCAGCCTGGACTTAAGGAAGATCACAACAGTAAAGGTGGAAATAACCAGGAAATTATGATCAGCCCAGAATTAAGGAAGATCACAACAATAAAGGTGGAAATAACAAGAAAAACATGACCAGCTTGGACTTAAGGAAGATCACAACAATAAAGGTGGAAATAACCAGAAAAAATATGATCAACATGGACATAATGAAGATCACAGAAGAAAAGGTGGAAGTAACCGAAGGAAAATTGATCTACCTGGATATAAGGATGATCACAAGCACTACAAGAAATTAAAAGCTCAGATGGTGGATTTAACCAGAAGATGAATCACGAAGACTTAAAGACCTACGGTCGGCTGGTGTTATTTGATGTTGTTAAGATGCGCTCGCCATCATTATTATGCCTTTTGTTTCGTATAGTAGGTTACAATTTTGGTTTGTTCGAAGTTTGGATTCATGTTTAGTATTGCTATCGATATCAGTATTTATAATAGATTGGAAATTGGTTTGGTGTTAGTGATGGTGGTGCAACAGTATTAACCAATCCGACTATGTCTTGAGTAGTTATGTGTAGCATTTCGGTATCAATAACATATTTTGGTTTCGCCTGATTCACATGTGGTTCTGCATCTGGTTCCGCCTAATTTTATCTGCATCTGTCTAGATTTGTCTTTCTGCCTGAATATGCATGTTTGCATCAACCTTTATGGATATGCATGTGCATATGCATCTGGTTTCACCTGTGGTTCTGCATCTGGTTCCGCTTGATTTTTCATGCATCTTTCTATATTAATTTGTTTTGTTTGCCCGAATCCGCCTATCTGAATCTGCATATGTCTGTCTGTTCGTTCTATTCTCGTTCATCTCCTTATTTATGTTGCTCTGTGCACTGCACCTGGTTCTTTTGGATTGCATCAGATTAGGATTGTCTAACATCGTGTTTGCACTCTGGGACACTTTGCTTTCATTTGTTTTTTAGTGTTAGTTTATTTTTTTGTTTGGCAAACTCTCAATGTTTACTACTGCAACATTGAGAGTTTGAGAGAAGGTGTTAGATAATAAAGGCCCGAAAGCCCGTTGGGTTTGGCCCGTTTAGTTACTAGGGTTAGGTTAGTTTTGTAGTTTATTCAATATTTTGTAATCTTCCTTATTTTGTGAATTTGATAATATAGTGTTTTGAGCATTTCTTTTTTATTTCTAAAAAAACAAATGTTACTCTATCAATATGGCACTCTGAGCTTATTCTATATTCCGCTTCTTTTTTTATTATATATATTTTCCCAAACATTGTATATAATAAAATGTCACAATAGTCAACACCACAACTGTATTAGTTACCTAATACATTTAACATGTTTTATTCTTATATAACTAAGGATGCATTTGGATTGGGGGTGTAGGAATGAGAGAATGGAAATAAGAATGATGTCATATGTTTGGTGTACATGTATCGTTATGAGTATATCTAAAGATAAGGGTATTCTTATTTGACTCTAAATAGGTGACTTTTCTCAAACCATTCCCCCCATAGCCCACTTTTTATTTATAAATGATATTGTCTTCTTTTAAAATTAATAAAAAGATCTTATACCCAATCCTTATAACCAATCCAAACAATAATCTTAGGAATGATATATTCATTGTCATTCCACACAATACCAATGCCTATACCCCATTGCGATTTATGAAAACAAACCAAACAAACCCTAAATCATTGTTCTACACTCTGAGAGCAAATTTTGTATTTTTGGATTTGTATATAATATTATATACGATTTATATCGTATCATGAATCCATTATACATAGAAAAAAAAGAGGACACCACAAAAAATGATGTGCATACCACAAAATCACCTTAGTGATTGATACACATAGTACAACACAACACATGCATGATTGTGGTGTACACATCACTTTTAATGGTGTACATATCAACTCTCATAAAAAATCATTTCTATGCTGATATGAACACCCCCCCCCCTTGCCAAAAAAAAGAAAAAAAAATTGCTTAAGCTCCATCCCTGTTCAACGACTACCCTACTCTGACCATTCCTTTGCCTCGAATGCACCATTGACCCAGTCAAGGGTGTCTATCAAAGATGATGATATGAGTTCGATCCCAACTTTAGCCAAACATTGCATCTGGCTTGTACTTGAGGAAGGATGTTTGAGTATCCAAGGGGAAGGAATCGTCATCGTTTCTCCGTCGATTCAAACATTTTGAGATATTAAGATTCAAATTTAAACATTCATATATTCTTCACATTTAAAAAAAATCAATTATTAATGCAAGTTCATACAATATTTGAAGAAGTCAATTTATGTACACTTCTAATTACTCTCTAAAGGCTAAGGGCATACTTTTGGGTCAATGCTCTAGACATAGAAAAATATCATATTAATTGCAATGAGACGAAATTAAACAAGTGGCAAGGCCCGCCAGTAACGTGCTAGAGAAATATAAGAGGCAATTCAAATGTATAAAATATTTGAAATATCGTTGGTCGTCAACAGGAATATGTGGTGTAAATTAAAATATCATAACGTACTAGAATTTTTTTTTCTTTGAAGAATTTAATCATTCAGATTTGAAGTTAGAATATATTGTTGTTTTATTTAACAAAGATGTCAGTGATGGTAATTCATGTCATAAATAAATCCATTAAGGTTTATATAATTTATCTTATATCGTAAACAAGTTCGAATTACAAAACATGTTATGCATTAACTATCCTTGATAAACTTCATGGTTAATTCTTAATGTGTTATAGTATCATTAAGTTAGATTAATGAAAAAGACAAGGAAATTTTCAAGATATATCTTTTTTCATAAATAGATTTTTCGATAAACTTGGCTATGAATTTTGAGAATATTTCTTTTATCATTACATACTTTATGACCAGGTAGCTAAGAAATTTTTAAGGTACTTTTGTATTGTTGTTAATCATAAGAAAATTTATTGGGCTAAATTTATTGGTGTCGGGAAATGGAATTTAATGCTAAAACCCAAATGGTCCTTAATTGTAAACATAGACATTTTTCTCATTGTGTCGTAATAGCCTTTTTCATTCCGATTTATATTAGACTAAAGGTAGTTGTCACCACTCATTCACCTTCCACCCCATCTTCATATCACAATTCACTTCTCTCACCACCTCTTACTTTTCATACGTAGTGATCACCACTCCCCTCACTTTTAGTTAAAATATCTACTTTATACAAATATACATCAGAAAATACATCACACACACTTACAAATCAAATAAATAACATTAAAAATGACGACCCATTTTTGCACAATATCCAAGTGATGGGGAGGTCACTACTTCCCTCATGTTTGAAGCTTTCTCGTGTGTCACATAATACCCAAACAATGGACTCACGCATCACAAATGCATGAAAGGTGAGCCCCCCCCCCCCCCCCCCCCCCCCCACAATTACTTCCAACCTTAGACTAAAGTAGGGATGAGCATTTGGAGCCGAATCTAGAAACCGTACCGGCATGGTAACGAAGTGGTACCGGATCCCGATAAATGGTATGGGACTAGTACCATGAATCGAGCCAAAAAAAATCCAAACCAGTAATACGGTACGTGTACCAAAGCGGGATAGTATCGAAAAATTTTCCGGAATTTGAGTAGTCATGTTTTTGAATTAAACAACTTATCCAAACACCCACCGGGTCTGTTCCATGCCAAACAATAGTCATATAAAACATAAAGAAAGAAGCTAAACATCTGAAAACCTACTACGACAACCATAGATCCTTCGTAAACCATCCCAAAAATTAAATCACTAACCAATTTTATAAGTTTTGGAACGTTTGTAAGATGCGACTATCTTGGTGATGTGTTTATTTAATTGTTGGTTCTGACACATTGTGTTTCAAAATCACTTGAAATGTACGTTTTGTCCTATTTTTTATTGCTATCACAGAAAGTTAATAGCATGAAATCTAGATTTTTATTTGGTTTATCAAAAAACGGGAAGAAGCGGATAGGTACCGATTCCGGTTCCCATCTAGTTCGGTACCGGTAGCTCTTTCATGCTCGGAAAAATTATGGTACCACTAATTCGATACGAGTTCAGTTCCAATCTGGTACCGTGCTTATCCCTAGACTAAAGGTATAGTAGTGGTCATCACTCGCTCACCACCATTCAACCCATCACCACTCCCCTCACATTTCACCCATAATAAACTTCCTTCATCACCATTAAAAATACATACTTTATATAAACATACCCTACAAAACACCGCCAAACACACTCACAAATCAAATAATTAATAATAAAAACACCCATGAGGGCCACAAATCCACAATTTCCGAATGGTGAGGCAGGTCACCTTTCGTCCCCCTTACCTCCTTTTGTCACGCATGACACACTGTTTCCGAATGGTGAAGAGATGAAAGGGAAGATGACCCTGACATCCACCACTGCATGCAACCTTACATTATACAAAATAGTAAAATACTTGATATTATCATCAGCAACATAAGAATTTATATGCATTAATTGGGGTTTGTAGTAGAAAATACTTGTGTTAATATTGAAGTTAGAAATAATGCTAGTCAACAAAAGTCTATGCGAAGAATTTTTGTATATATGTTCATATTTTTTGTCGGCCGATATGGCTAGGAATTTTGAGGATATTCCTCATTAGAGACTTTATGACTAACTAGCTAAGAATTTTCCATGATATCTCTGTATTTTGTAAGAGATAAGAAAATTGATTGAAGCAATATTATTAGTGTAGGGTAATGAAATTGAATGTTAAAAAATGGTCCCCTGTTACAGATAAGAGGAAATTTCTTATTGTAAATTATTGGTCTCTATCAATGTTTAGAAATAGTCCACAAAATGCAAGTGAACAACAGTTTAATTTTGCCTGACAGCAGATATATATATGATTTATTCATTTGAAGTTTAAGTAGTTATATCATTTAGACAAGTAATTACAAGAATAATTTTTCAGTTACAATAATAAAAGCTATTATTGCAAAACTTATACAAAAATTGTAGATTAATAAAGGGTGAAGGCTGAGAATACGTAACAAACTTTCTCAAATATACCGATGTACGTAACATACTTATTTTATTACTTTTGTACGTAATATACTTTCAAATTTGGAACATTGTACGTAATGTGACCGGTAACTAACAAGTTACCAGGTCAAAAGTTTGAAAAATGACATAAATGGTCCTTGTGGCTTGCGTTGACTTTCACAGGTCATCCATTGACTTTATTTTCGTCCGTTTTTCTTACGTTTTGTCCGTTTTTGTTCTGTTTTTGTCCGTTTTTCTTACGTTTTGTCCATTTTTATGGGTTTTCATCCGTTTTTCTTACATTTTTCTTAATTTTTTGTCCGTTGTTCTTATGTTTTGTCCGTTGTTCTTACGTTTTGTCCGTTTTCCTTAAGTTTTTATCAGTTTTTGTCCATTTTTCTTACGTTATGTCCGTTTTTCTTACGTTTTTGTACTCTTTAAACATATTGAAAATTTTTACCAAAAAAAAAAAAATTGGAAAAAAAATTTCCAAAAAAAAAAAATTGGAATTTTTTCCCAAATTTGAAAAACAAAATTCCAGAAATTTTTTTAAAAAAATGGAAATTTTTAAATTCTTTAAAAAATCTTGAAAAATGTTTTTCAAATTTTTATAAAAAATCTTCAAAAAATATTTTTTTAAAAAACATAATTTTTTTAAATCTTAAAAAATTGGAAATTTTCAAATTTTTTAAAAAATATATTTGAAAAATAATTTTTTTTATTCAATTTTTTTGAAATTTTTTATTCAATTTTTTTTGAAATTTGAAATTTTTTTATTTTTTTTCGGAAATATTTTTTTTCCTGTTTTTTTTTTCAAAATTTTTTTGAAATTTTTTTTTTCAAATTTGCGAAAAAATTCTAATTTTTTTTTCTTTTTTGAAAAAATTTTCAATATGTTTAAATAGTACAAAAACGTAAGAAAACGGACAAAACGTAAGAAAAACAGACAAAAACTGATAAAAACATAAAGAAAACGGACAAAACGTAAGAACAACGGACAAAAACGGGTGAAAACTGGCAAAAACGAAAGAAAACAGACAAAACGTAAGAAAAACGGACAAAAAATTAAGAAAAATGTAAGAAAAACGGATGAAAACCGATAAAAACGGACAAAATGTAAGAAAAACGGAACAAAAACAGACAAAACGTAAGAAAAACGGACGAAAATAAAGTCAACGGATGACCTGTGAAAGTCAACGCAAGCCACAGGGACCATTTATGTCATTTTTCAAACTTTTGACCTGGTAACTTGTTAGTTGCCGGTCACATTACGCACAATGTTCCAAATTTGAAAGTATATTACGTACAAAAGTAATAAAATAAGTATGTTACGTACATCGGTATATTTGAGAAAATTTATTACGTATTCTCAGCCTTCACCCATTAATAAATTGACAAACTTTGTCATAATGTGAAGAAGTGAATAAAAGAAGGATAGTAGATGCATTTTATGTTCAAATAGGAAACATCGTCATTTGACCAAATTAAATCACGGGCTTTAATTTTCCAAATAATTCAATATTGTTATGAACAAGAATTGAGGGAATGAAAAGTATTCTTCAATTGATCTATAATGTCATAGATACATGGGGTATATATAAGATAAACTGTAGGGTAAAAACCCTAATTGCTAATTGGGCCATGGGCCTCTTATGGACTATATGGACATCCACTAACAATTATCCATAACACTCCCTCTTGGATGTCCATACTATTAATACGCTTTAAAAATGCTGCCTCATTAAAAACCTTGCCAGGAAAACCCAGTGGGACAAAACCATGGCTAAGGGAAAAAGAGTGCAGCGCGTATTATCTCCCTCTGATGACTACATGTGTTGAACTCTTTGAGTTTGCGCACTCCAATGTTGTGGTTCAATGTCCAAAATGTTGAGGTAGAAGCGCCTTGGTAGATAGATACGCCAAATTGTCACTTGAACAAACTTGTTGAACAATAATATCAACATTCTTTTGTAAGTCATGGTTGAAAAGAACATTGGAAAAATATGTTTTGTCTTGTCGCCTTTGATGTAACCTTCCTTGAATTAAGCAATGTATCCTTCCCAAAATTTTTGAATGGTTAGATGAACTATCCACAATTGTTTGCTTTGTCGAACTCCATGAAATTTCAGTGCATCCATTTGTAAAAGCATATCCATTTTGAGACTGATCATTGTGAGAATTAAACATATATCCTGCATCTGCAAAACTAACTAAACTTGTTTTGATGGGTTAGTAAAGTTAAAACCCACATTTCTTGTACCTTAAAAATATCAAAATACTTACTTTATTCCATTCCATGGAATTTGTTCAATTTGATCAATTACTATTCTCGAGAATTTTTAAATCATGACATGTGCTTCATGCATTCTACATTCCTTAAGGAATCTTAGCATAAAATGAGCTCTTGTATTATTATTTTAGACACGTATAACTTGTTTCTCATATTGCCAGACATAACATAAATCTTTTTTTTTAACATTCATGTGTATGGATTTCAAGTTACAAAAACCATATCTCATCAAGAGACTTTCATAGTTCATTAGTTATCTGTGTCTTTACAATCTTTGGCCATTCGTTTATAGAACTGCACTTCTTGCAGGTATCCAAGATCCTCACCTTACTTTACAATATTTATCATGCGCATTATTTATACAATAGTATTATCGACGTCGATTCAGTTCTTTTCGATTCCACATTCTACTAGACATTGTATTATGTCCTTTATTGAGATCTCATAGCTTTTCAGGTACCCGGGGTTTTTCAATTACTTTCATGTCTAGTATCTCTTTATAAGAATATTATGGGGTCTTTATTACCTCGATTCGACCATCTTAATTTTCTTGCTCCATTTTATTTCTTTATTCGAGGAATTTTATTTGGAATCGATTAGTCTATCACGTTGCAGACGTACCATAGACTTACTACCAATCATTAGTTTTAATGCTGGGACATACATTGTAATTGGAGCACTAGCACTGTTTGTATGATCTAGTCACTTTATTTAGGTCACAAAACTTGTCTGGCAACTACTAGATCTGGAATGTAAATTGTCCCTTGAACTTTAAGTTCATTTTCATTAGTGTGAGGATCAACATCATAATTCATTCCAAATTTCTCGCTGCTCATTCTCTTCCCCTGAATGAATTATCAATTTAAACATCCCATTTTGTGTGTTGTGATGGATTTACTATATATCGCACAATTACATAATCTCACATGGGAAATATGGTTTGTGACCAAAAACCATTATACTGGGGAGGATTCATGATAGATTATTGGCAAGATGCTAATTCATATATTATAATATGCCCCATAAGCTAAATGTTTTGTTCTCACAATTATTGGCTTTGCAATCAACTGAAGACGTTGTATGAACGTTTCAACAAAAGCAATTCGTGTATGAACTTGGGCTAGATAAAAGTTCTACACTTATTCCAATAATCGCCCAAATACTTGGAAGTATTCATCACCATTTCCAAAGATATAATTTGTATAACCATGCTCGCATTTTATAAGCCGAGCCACTAATCACGCTAAATTTAAGTTGCGTCTTTCATAATCATTTTGACGATGCATCGCTTTTAAAACTCAAAATGATCCACATGGCGGATGTATAGGCCTACATACATCCCCGTTGTATCATTTACAAAACCTTATAGGACAATGTCCTTACTTTAATTTGGTGGTGATACAAAACCTTATAGTTCTTCTATACAGTTCGCATCATTGTTGATCCAGGTTGGTCCAACCGGTCATGCCAATTAATACAACAATCTTGGCTCATAAACTTATACTTTATGACCACATGTGCTTCACTTGCATCTTTTTACATAAAATTCGAATTACATGGAGAGTTCACATTTCTTCTATTGAGTAAGGATCAAATAAGAAGAAAAATAAGAATGAGAAGAGTGAGAAGAAACCACAACCACATATATAAGATGCACCTACAAAAGTAGATGCATCTCCCCTTAAAATTCTCCCTCTTATTTAAAAATGTGGTTAGAAACATTTCTCATTTTCTCATTTTAATATTACTTCTCACTAGATCTCTTCCCTTCTTCTATTAGCTCTTTTATGTATTTCACACATTTAATATAATATTCACATTAACTAATAGCATTAACAATAAACAACTTTATAACAGTGAAGCAACTAAATTTGCTTGACACATAACCATTAATCAATTAATCAAGTCTCTCAAACAAATGTTACACGATATATAAATCACACATATATTTTAGCTCAATGGCATAATTTGAGCCAACTAAAAGAAATTATTATTTTCAATTTAATCTACTCAATATATTCATAGTTAATATGGCAACAATCCTTGATTCATAATGAGATTTATACAAAGGTTTATAACTAACTTTAGGCAATCATATATGTGTAAAAGTTTATTCAGTGTGTACTGGTAAGTCTTTTAACGTAAACTTAGCGTGATCAAAATCTATACTGACAAAATAGTTTAACCAAACTTTAGCATCCGTAGGCACAAGGAATAGCTGTATTTAAACTCAAATTACGCACAAATCCAACGTCAAAGAATACTAGCGTTTAAAGCATGTTATATATATACACGGGAGTAACAGCTAATTCAAATATAGCATTTAAAGCATGTTTTGTAGTACCATACCCATAACCTATATAATCCTTTCTAATTGTTATGGAGTATATTTTATATTATCGTATCTTTCTCATTAAGCAATAGCTACCAAACAAATAGACAAAGGCTTCGGGAATGCATATAATTTGTAAAAATTTCTACCTTAGCTTGCAAATAAATTGCACATGACACATGATCATAAAAATATCTTAACGAGACTAAAACTCAATTTTATCTTCAACACCTTAAGGAAAGTCTTTAGCAAACACTATGTTATGTCATCGCAATATCAATTAATTTAGAGATATACAGGCTTTTATTTTCAGGCTATAGTATGATGCTAATTATTGTCAATTAAATATTGCTAGACAATTACTTATAGGTCAAAATAATTCTTTTGCATACAATTTCACATATCTATGAATCAGTGACAACACATTTTTTTTTCTCGAAGCTTTCAAACTGAATAATAGTTATTAGATAAAAAAAATATTTATTTATTTTTTTACGTTTACAAGTTTTATAAGCACAACTAATTATTGGACGACGGATATAACCATGTCACACACAAGCATTAAACAAAGGGAAAAATCATAACTCATCTATAAATGCCATAAATCATATATAAGTCTATCTAGCTATCATCTTCTTTATCAGAACCTTATAGATATGATGGTAACAGAAAATATCATTATTTATGTCTATCATGATAACGTTTGAATACCCACTAATAATCATAATCTAATACCTTAGTGATCAAGTAAGCAATCAACTGATTCAATCGCACTAGATAGAGCCCGTTTTTCTTATATAATCCGGTTATCATTGGGGGCTCTTAATCAAATTTGTGTAATAGTGTATGTAGTTGAATGCTCATCAGCAAAAGAAACAAAATATTTAGCCTTTGGAAAAATATGATACATTGATATAAAGTAATGAAACAAAATTAATAGTAACCTTATACATAGACAAATAATAGATTTAGATACCACAAGTAAATCCCCAACTATAGATATACAATATGTGATTACGATTTAAATATCAATTGCTATTATCTAAATAACTAATAACAATGTATCAAATATTAACCTAAGGATCAAGTAGTCATGTAACTGTTTTGATTTACATGTTACAAAAGTAAATATATTATTAACCATGATAACCAAAGAACCCTATGATATTAAGTTAAAGTTTATATAATAACAATAGAAAAAAAAAATGTATATAATCTGAGTGTGCACCGATTAATTAATTACAATGAAAAGTAAAAGGTCCCAATCGTATGCTTTAGAAACGCAATTATAGATCAACAAATAATTAAATAACAAGGTTATAAATTGTTACCTCAAATATGACGGTGGCTTTGGAATTCATTACGTCTATCCCTCTTAGACCTAGCGTAAACCTTTATCGAAAGTTATTGTAGAGTGTGCTGATAACGTGTTATGAACAAAAATTGAGGGAATCTTTTTTTTTTCCTTGACCAAAAGACCATATGAGTGGTTTTTGTTTCTCAACATCATCATTCCACAAACACAAAACACTTTTTTCACACAAACTCTTTCAACCAAACTTCCAATGGCTTCTACTTCAGTTTCATCCATTCAAAACAGCTTTAAGTATGATGTTTTTTTTGAGTTTTAGAGGTGAAGACACTCGAAAGAACTTTGTTGATCATCTTTATGCAGCTCTGAAGCAAAGAGGCATTGTCACTTACAAGGATGACGAAAATATCGAGAAAGGGAAAAGGATCAATGAGCAACTCATCAAGTCTATTGAAGACTCGAGATTCTATGTTATTGTCTTCTCTAAGAACTATGCTTCCTCATCTTGGTGTTTGGATGAGCTGGTTAAAATTATGGAATGCCAGAAGATGACCGAGCATACTGCTTACCCAATCTTCTATGATGTGCAGCCCACTGAAATCCGGAAACAAATCGGGGTAGTAAAAGATGCCTTTGCCGAAAACGAAAAGAAGGAGGCTGCTGGAATATGGAGAAAGGCTATGGAAGAAGCAGCAGGTCTGTCTGGCTCGGTATTGGAGGATATGCTTGATGGGTAATTCATTCCTTAATATATCTGCAATATAATTTCATTAGTTTCTTTTTGGGGTGAGTTATGTGATAGATATAAATATGAAATTAAGTATTCTTTTCATCTGAGAATCTCAAAACAACTAATTGTATATATAACTTTAACATACAGGCATGAAGCTAAATTCATACAAAAATTTGTTCAAGACATTTCACAAGATTTGCATTCCGTTGACTTCATTTTAGAAGAAGAGTTGGTAGGCATGGAGACACGGATAAGGGATGTAGTTTCATCTTTACAAATTGATGTTGATGATGTTCGCATGCTAGGGATATGGGGGATGGGTGGTGCGGGGAAGACAACTTTAGCCAAGGCTGTTTTTGATCAAATATCCTTTCAGTTTGAAGGTAAAAGCTTTGTTGAAAATGTAAGGGAAGAATCAAAACCATCTTTGTCTGGTTTGAAGTCATTGCAGAAACAAGTACTTTCAGATATTTTAAATGATCAAGGCGTCACCATAAGTGGTGTTCTTGACGGGAAAAACAAGATGAAAAAAGCGATGGGTGGTAGAAAAGTGCTTGTTGTTCTTGATGACGTCAATCATAAAGACCAGGTTGAGGCGTTAGCCGGTAACTGTAATTGGTTTAAGCCGGGAAGTAGAATTATTATTACAACAAGAGATAAGCAAGTACTGGCAGCCCACGGAGTAGGATTGATTCATAATGTGACTTTGTTATCTCAAGCGGAAGCGGGTCGCCTCTTTAGTAGGCATGCGTTTGGAAGAGAGAATCCGATTCAAGGGTATGAAGAGTTATCAAGAAAAGTTTTACAATATGCTGATGGTCTTCCTTTAACCATCAAAGTTATGGGTTCACATCTTCGTGATCTAGATGAGTCTGAATGGAGAAATGCCATAAAAAGAATAGAAAAAATTCCATGCAAGGATATCATGGAAGTATTGGAATTAAGCTTTGATGGTCTAGATAATGAACAAAAAGAAATATTCTTAGATGTTGCATGCATACTAAAAGGTTGGAACAAAGAGACTTCAATTAGAGTACTTGAAAGCTGTGAATATTATGCTAGGTATGGTTTAAGAGTTCTTGAGCAGAAATCTCTTATAACTTATGATAAAATAGGGCACCTTGGAATGCATGACCATTTAGAAGAAATGGGTAGGAATATTGTTCGCCGTTTATATCATGATGAACCTAACAAACATAGCCGATTGTGAATTAATGAGGAAATTGAGGATATATTGACTAATGACCTGGTAAGAATCAAGTTATAATATAATCAAACTGAGAGTTAACTACGTTTTTGGTCCGTGTTATTTGCTAGGTATTTCATTTTTGGTCAAATAGTTAGAAAAGTTTCGAGTTTGTTCTGAAATGAAACACTCGTTGCGGTTCGGTCCAAACTTTCTAACTCCCTTAATTTAAGTAACTATGTTTGACCATTTAATAAAGAGCCAAGTCCATTTTGTCCCAAAAATGAAACCATAGTTAAAGGTTTGCCCCCCAAAAAATTATTTCTATATTTGCCCCACCAAAAATTATGCGACTCCACCAAAAAAATTGACACGTGTCTCATAAAAGTACGCATTTTGAATATTTAATTATTATTT
Organism: Chrysanthemum seticuspe; assembly: GCA_019973895.1. Taxonomy (NCBI): domain Eukaryota; kingdom Viridiplantae; phylum Streptophyta; class Magnoliopsida; order Asterales; family Asteraceae; genus Chrysanthemum; species Chrysanthemum seticuspe. The sequence goes on along the minus strand of BPTQ01000006.1, from coordinate 8,013,359 downwards.
TGTTTGACTTTTTAAAAAAAGTACAAGTCACACAACTTTTTGGTTGAGTCGCACAAGTTGCACAATTTTGAGTGGACAAATATGGAATTCAAAATTTTTTTTTGGCAAACCTTTAACCATAGTTTTATTTTTGAGGCAAATATGGATTTGGCTCTTTAATAAAAGGATATTATTGTCTTTTTAAGTACTATATTAGACAAAATAATAAGTTACTGTACAATTCTCATCTTGCTCTTTGTTTGTGTCTCTAAAAGTTTTCCCCAAATTCACTTTCTCTCTCTGGTAATTACTCCAAAATTCATTAATTCGAATCAAATTATCATTCAATTCATTTTATATCATCTTCATTCACTCCCAAATTTTTCAGTGATTTTGGGCGTTTTGAAATTTAGGGTTCTGATTAAAATTAAGGGGTTTTATTTTTTCGATTTCAGGGTACCCAAGCAACTAAATGTCTAGACTTCCGGTCACGGGATTTGAGTGTTGAAATTGTAGTAAAAGGTTTAGCAAAAATGAAGGATCTTAGATTCATTGACATACATCTCCCAAAGTATTATTATAAGAGGAATATTGTTGAATTTGATAAAGTTAGCGAATACCTTCCAAGTTCCTTACGATTTATGAGTTGGGTTGGATTTCCTTTTTCGAGTTTACCGAATACATTTCAAGGAAAATATCTTGTTGAACTTTACATATGGCACAACAAAATTGTTCAACTTTGGGAAGATGGAGAAGGAAAGGTAGAATAATGGTTAATTTGTTGTTTTTTCATGATTCACTATGATCCTATATATCTATTGGTTTGTTACTGCACCAATATTGATTGTTTTTGTTTGCTTATGTTAGGCTCTTCCTAAGCTCAGGTTCCTCAAAATCATGAAGTCAAAGTTGAGGACCTTTGACCTTAGGTTGGCTCCAAATCTTGAGCAGTTGACTATTATTTATTGTTATGATTTCGTAGAGCTTCATATGCCTGCTCATCATCATTCAAAGCTCGAATATCTTAACATCGATTATTCAAAGCTGACAAGCCTTCACCTAGGGAATACTCCAAATCTTAAGAAGCTAGAACTCAAAAGCTGTAATGATTTGATAGAGCTTAAAATGCCTGATGAAAGTCTAGAGCTCCAAGAGCTCAACCTCAGTGATTCAAAGTTGAGGACCCTTGACCTTGGGCTGACTCCAAATCTCAAAAAGTTAAAACTTAAAAATTGTTATGATTTGGTGGAAATTAATGCTCCCATTGGATGTCTGAAAAAGCTTGTCTTCTTAGACTTAAGTGGTTGTGGGAGGTTTAAGTCTTTTGTGTTTGACAAACGGCATCAACCAGCCTCAGCTGGTTCTTTATCTGAGTTACATCTGATTGTAAAACCCACAGATGTTTGCCCATTGCACTTCGACAATGATTCTCCAAAGTTTCGGTTTGAATGTTATTATAAAGAAGATCTGGCTTCATCGTTTGGAAATATTGAAAGGCTAATTTCTCTTGGTCTGTGTGCTTGTACAAACCTTGAGAGTTTTTCAAAAAGCATCTGTAGTTTACATTGTATAAGAAAGCTTACACTTGAAGGCACTATTACAGAATCACCCCAGGACCTTGACCAGTTAGAATGTCTAGAGGAGCTGACTTTTTCATCCACAGAGATTAAACATCTTCCAGATAGCATTTGTAAGTTGAAACATCTCAAGTCTCTCGAACTTAAATCATGTTTTCTTCTTCAGAAATTACCTGATGATCTTGGCCAAATAGAATCTTTAGAGACGCTAATCATAACGGATTGTAACCGTTTACGAGATATTCCAAACAACATGGGTAAGATAAAATGTGTTACATCACCAAAGGTCTACAAGCGCTATACTCATGGCAGATATAAGCAGAAGCGATAAATGACGCAGTTAAAAGACCGAAAGGAGCCGATACATGCAGAACTAATGTAACAGGTACATTCTATGTCTCTATTTTATGTGTGTTTTTATTGTTGATCCTAACATTTGTTCCATTTTCTGCAATCAGGTGGTTCAGTGAGCAAGAAGCAATGTCGTCACATCTGCAACATTTGTACCATTTATTTATGATTTTTTTTATCACCGGGCGTTGAAGCGTTGTTGATAGTATTCATGTGCTTAGACTCTGCATCCCGTCATATTAATGAAGCAAAGGGTCATTTTTGATCGTTGGCTCAGTTTGTTTTGGTCATTGATAGTATTGTGGTACTATTAGTGCTTTTGAATATATTGATAGTATGATTGTTTGTAAAGAAGTGTTATAAAAGTTTAATTGTCTTTTATCTTTCAATATTAGTACTTTACAATACACTGTTAGATTAAGCTATAAAACCCAACTTGTATTGTCTACTAATTACTTTAAGTTATTTTAGTATTTGAACTAAGCTAAGTTAATTCATGGAGTCCAGTAAACACAGTTGACTTCGTACAAAGTCAAACTGTTTTCTTTATAAAAACGGTCAGAATTAATTTGAGGATGGAGATGATGATGTTAATAATAAACTTAAGAAAGTGCTATAAGTGATTTAAGATCATAAACTAGCTTTATATACATAATAAGCTCTACATTTGGATGAAATCATTAATCATGCAAATATTTGACTTTTGAGTCAAACTACTGGCTTTCATTAAATTTCACTTAATGATTACATATTTTAATGATAAGGGATTATAAGATCATGTACTGTTTTTAGCTTTAAAAGGCATTGTGCAGTCATTGTGTCTTTGTCATGGTTGGGCTACAAACCGTTGAATGTTAAATTTGGTAAACAATTTAACATGGTAAACCGAGCTGACACAAACCGTTGCTTATAACTAAAACCGCGTCAGAACTGATCACATATACGTACAGTATATGACAGCAAGCTTTGATGCTAAAAACTCAGCTTCTTTGTTACCGTACATGGAACTCCTTTCATGCAGCAGAGTTGACTTCTTGAGAAAGTCAAATGCATTGCTGATGAAGAAGGTTCGATTTTGATATGAGTTGCATATTATCATGTTATCATTTAAAGAAGTTTTTGACTTCTTCAGAAAGTCAAATGCATTGCTGATGAAAAAGGTTCGATTTTGATATGAGTTGCATATTATCATATTATCATATTATCATGTTATCATGTTACTATGGGTAAAGCTTCTAATTCGTCGTCTATGTTGAAGTCTACTGGCACTACCTCAAAGGAAGGTAATATGTGGGATTATACAACAAAACCAATACAATCGAGGCTTCCTAACATCGATCCGAACAAACCTTGTCTATTGATTATAACATTCAAACACTTATATGCAATGATCAAAATATTCGAATAGCCACAGACCCTACGTGCTCGATTTGTAATATGTAACATTGTAGCTAATGTTTAAAGTTTTTCCAATCTTTTGATTTTGCCAAATTTTAGTATGAACATATTGCTACCAAAATTTCCCTTTTAATATTAGTTTATGTTCTGATTAAAGTTAGTAGTTGATAGTTGCTTTTAAGTTTCAAACTGTATTCAATTAAACTTTGTTAAAAAAATGGTTTCTTTATAAATTTAGTTTTTATTTTCTTCTTTTATCAACAGATTAGTAGTGTGAAAATTAGAGTAGTATTCTCTGAGATTAAAAGGTGATCAGAAAGCAATTAGTGGGTTTTATGATTGATGCAATTAGTGGGTTTTATGATTGAGCTTCTTGATGAGTTATATGATTTTCATTTTTTTTGGAAACTAGGTTTTTACAGCCGAAACTATTGGTGTTTGGCCGGAGTTGAATGTAAAAGATGAATATGAATGAAATGACTAAACTAACCAAAAAGAAGATTATAATTAGGGTGGTTCATGGGTCGGGTAATAACCGAATAAAGCGAAAACCGAACCCGAACCGAACTAAAAATTTGATTTTCGGTTTAATATATATATATATTTATATATACAAAAAGACCATTAAAATTTTATCCTAATATAAAAAAACACTTTTTATACTTGAAATAATTTTTTTTTTGCCAAAAATTTATTTAATTAAATTAAAAATATATATATATATGAAATAATTTTATCCTAATTATAATGAGTTGTTTAAAACTTTAGAAAGCATAATAAGTCATTTTAGTTACTTAGAGTATTTATAGATTTTACCCTTGCATGTTTGTTCTTGTAAAGCTATCCACATTCGAAAATTGAAAGTATAACAAGAGAGGGAAAAGTGTATAATAAATAAATAAAAATGGTGGGAAATGAAGAAAAGGAAAGAGTGCAAGGACCTCTTATGTCATACACCTATACCTCCAAATTCATTATTAACAGGTGGATTCAATCTTTGTTAGGTGAAATAATTGGTAATAGGCTAAAACTGATAGTTTATTATTGTTTAATTAGTGAATCCCAATGGATTGATTAATTAATTGCGACACTATCACAAGGAATTCGAAAACCCCAGAATGTGGCTTGTTTTGGGTAGAAAGCGGGTTACACTACAGTGGATTTGGGTTTGGGTTCAGTTGTTGTTGTATCGAGGATTTTTCGTCACCCGAGGATAATAATGCTAAAGGTAAAACTAATTCTTTTATTTGGTGATCGATTTGTTAAACTGATTAATGTTTGTTTTGTTTGGGATAATTTTATTGTACTACGTATTTGTTTGTTAATATGAGATTATTTATTGATTATAAAAAAGTCAAACTGCATCCTTTTTGAAAAAAGGTTGGATACTAAGTATCATAAACAAGTTAGTTTTAAAAGCTACCCACATGTGAAACTTTCAAGACCCAATACTGAGATAACAGATTATATAGAAAGTCATTGAGGTGAGTTTATCTAGTAGTATAGCTGATATCAATGTACAATATATATTCCATTCTTAACTACTTAGTGAAAGTTTTTTATGCATATATGACATTTATATATGTCCATGGCAATAATACATGTAGAATAATTGTCCACTATTTGTTAAAGTTGGAGACTTAATCATACAGCACATGGATAGGTATATCTGGTAATTGATTGTGTATATGGGAATTATTAAAATATCTTGGAAAGGAATACTTTGTAAGTTATAACTAGCTACTACAATAGTGAATGATTAAATAAAACAAGCCTAGACAAAATAGCATTCTTATGGTTTTTTTTTTTATGTTTGTTTGGACAAAAAGTCTTTATAATTTGTTACCCCATCTCTTTCCAAAGTTTTTCCACACAAATGATCCCGTTCACATTGGCCATTGATCCTTCGTAGCAACATCCTTCATATAAAATAATGGGTGTATTTCGTTGTAATGTAATCAGCTTAGCCTAAAAATATTAAATGAAAGAATTGAAAACTATCTTTTTTGTATAACCCTTTAGGCTTATCCATTTCATCCAATTAAGTTTCTTTGTGATCAGCTTAATATTGTACTCTTTTCAGCTATAACTTTAATGGCGTCCACTTCTAATTCATTGATTCAAAAGAGCTTCAAGTATGATGTCTTCTTAAGCTTTAGAGGCGAAGACACTCGAAAGAACTTTGTTGATCATCTGTATCATGCTCTAGAGAATAAATGCATTTACACTTACAAAGATGATGAAAAAATTAAGCAAGGAAAAATGATAAGTGATGAGCTTATTAAGGCCATTGAAGACTCAAAATTTTACATTGTTGTATTCTCTAAGAACTATGCTTCTTCATCTTGGTGCTTGGAAGAGCTTGTTAAGATTATGGAATGCCAGACGATGGACGAGCACACTGCTTACCCCGTGTTCTATGATGTGGAGCCCACTGAAGTACGCAAACAAACTGGGGCTGTTGGAGATGCATTTGCAAAACATAAAGAGGCTGAAGCTGCTGGGAAATGGAGAAAGGCTTTGAAAGAAGCATCTGATTTGGCTGGGTGGGAGTTGAAGAACACTTTTGATGGGTAATTCCTTCATCATATCTTTGATTTTACTTCTTTTTGATCTACGATTGAATGATTCCGCTGGGTGTAGTTGTAGTTTTAGGGTCATTGTTCCTTGCTAGTTTATTTATATATACATAATTAATGGCTTTCAAAAAAACATGTTTCATCTCAAACGGGTCAAATGGGTAAATAACTATTTATATTCTAACATGGTGTATTTTTAATACATATAACCTTAAAGAAGTTTTTTATTCACAAACTTAAGATTTTTTCTGTAGTGATATATAACCTTAAAAGCAGTTTTTAATGCATCGAAATGAGTATGTTATAAGTTAGATGTTGCAGGGAAGTGTTTGCGGGTAGACCCAACCTGTTTTGACCCGTAAAAAATTACCTTATACCCAGCCTATCTGTTATTCATCTAGTATCTAACTGATAGCTGATTCTATGCCATTACTTAATTTACAATTGTATGTGTTATTATCTGAAATTGATTGTTCAAGTAGGATTTTTAACAAGCTTATTGAATTTTATTTTACATACAGACATGAAGCTAAATTTATCCAAAAGATTGTTGAAGAGATATCACTAGAGTTGCGTTTCATTAACTCGGATGTTGATGGAAAATTAATAGGCATGGAGACCCGAGTAAACGATGTTGTTTCATCTTTAGAAACCAGTGTTGATGATGTTCGCATGCTAGGGATATGGGGGATGGGAGGTGCGGGGAAGACAACCTTGGCCAGAGCTGTTTTTGATCATATATCAATTCAGTTTGAGGGTCAAAGCTTTGTTGAAAATGTTAGGGAAGTTTCAAAAACCTCTTTGTCGGGTTTGAAGAAGTTGCAGAAGCAAGTACTCTCAGATGTTCTAAATGATAATAACATTAGAGTAAGTAGTGTTTCTGACGGGAAAAATGTGATGAAAAAGTTCTTGCACAGTAGAAAGGTTCTAGTTGTTCTAGATGATGTGGATCACATAGAACAACTTGAGGCGTTAACCGGTGACCGTAATTGGTTCAAGCCTGGAAGTCGAATTATCATAACAACCAGAGATGAGCAAGTGCTGCGTGCACACAGAGTGAACTTGATTCATGGTGTCAATTTGTTATCGAATGATGAAGCAATTTTCATGTTCCGTTGGTATGCATTTGGGAGAGAGATTGAAACTGAAGGTTACAAAGAGCTATCGAGGCAAGTTGTACGTTATGCTGCCGGTCTTCCATTGACTATAAAAGTTTTGGGTTCATTTTTATGTGGTAAAGATGAAATTGAATGGAAAGATGCCATAGAAAGACTAAAAACAATTCCCTTGGAGGAAACTTTGAAAAAATTGGAATTAAGCTATAATAGTCTTGAGCAGGATTATAAAGAAATATTTCTGGATATTGCATGCTTACTCAAAGGTTGGGAGGAAGACGAAGCAATCAGAGTGCTTGAAAGCCGTGGATTCCATGCTAAAATTGGTTTAAGAGTTCTTGAGCAGAAATCTCTTATAAGTATTTATAAAAAAAAGTATTTTATAATCTCGGAAAGTTATGAATATAAGCAATTGTGGATGCATGATCATTTACAAGAAATGGGTAGGAATATTGTTCGTCGGTCTTACCCCGATGAACCTCAAAGACATAGCCGATTGTGGGTTAAGGAGGAAATTGAGGATATATTGACTAATAACCTGGTAAGAATTAAGCTAGTATGATTTAGAAAAAACTTAAGCTAACTACATTTTTTGTCCATGTGGTTTGCTGAATATTTCATTTTGGTCCAATAATTTAAAAAGTTTTGAGTTTGGTCTAAAATGAAACATTCATTCCGGCTCGGTCCAATATTTCTAACTCCGTTAGTTTAATTATATTTGATTGTTTAATAAATTGTCTTTTTAGGTATGTTAGACAAAATAATATTAGTAAGTTACTACCAGTTTTCATATAAAAAACACATAACAATTCTCATCTTCGTCTTTGTTTGTCTTTCTAAAAGTTTTCCACAAATTCACTTTCTCTCTCTAATAATCATTCAAAAATTCATTAATTCGAATTGAATTACTCCGTATCATTCAATTTGTTTTATATCATCTTCAGTCACTCTCAACTTGATAATGTTTTCAGTGATTTTGGGCATTTTGAAATTTAAGGTTCTGACAAAAATTAAGGGGTTTTATTCTTTCTATTTCAGGGTACCCAAGCAACAAAATGTCTACACTTCGAGTCACCGGGTTTAATTGCGGAAATTGCAATGAAAGGTCTAGCAAAAATGAAGGATCTTAGATTTATTGGCGTACACACATCATTTGAATGTAACTGGAAATTTGATAAAGTTAGCGAATACCTTCCAAGTTCCTTACGATATATAAGATGGCGGAGTTTTCCTTTTTCGAGTTTACCGAATACATTTCAAGGAAAATATCTTGTTGAACTTTACATACGTCACAGCCATATTGTTCAACTTTGGGAAGATGGAGAAGAAAAGGTAGAATAATGGTTAATTTGTTGTTTTTCATGATTCATTTTGATCCTATATATCTATTGGTTTGTCATTGCACCAATATTAATTCTTTTTTGTACTTATGTTAGGTTCTTCATAAGCTCAGGTTCCTCAATATCGGGTTTTCAAAATTGAGGACCTTTGACCTTAGGTTGGCTCCAAATCTTGAGCAGTTGACTATTGACAATTGTTGGGATTTCGTAGAGCTTCATACGCCTGCTCATCATCTAAAGCTCAAATATCTCAATCTCTCATTTTCAAAGCTGACAAACCTTCACCTCGGGAATACTCCGAATCTTAAGAAGCTAATACTCAAAGGCTGTAAGGATTTGGTAGAACTTCAATTACCCGCTGAAAGTCTAAAGCTTGAATATCTATATCTTAGTCATTCAAAGTTGAAGAGCCTTTGCCTTAGGAATACTCCGAATCTTGAGAAGTTAAAACTCGAAGGCTGTAATGATTTGGTAGAAATTCAAATGCCTCCAGATAGCATTTGTAAGTTGAAACATCTCAAATCTTTCAAAATCAAATCTTGTTGGCTTCTTGAGAAGTTACCTGAGGATATTGGCAGATTAGAATCTTTAGAGAAGCTAATCTTAACCGACTGTAAACTTTTACGAGATATTCCAAAAAGCATTTGTAAGATGAAATGTATAAACAAGTTATGTCTCCGCGGTTGTATTCGAGTTGTTGAATTGCCTGACGATATTGGATGCTTAGAAGGTTTGAAAGAGTTAAACATAAATGGTACAGGCATATCCCATCTTCCACAAAGCATTTTCCTGTTGAGAGGTCTGCGTATTGTTGGGTCGATGCAGCTTCTTGCTACATATGGTTTTTTACTCAAGAGACGAAGAATCTGTGATGATGATGATGATGATGATGATGATGCTGGTGCCGATGATGATGATGATGCTCGTGCCGATGATGATGATGATGTTCATGCTGGTGCCGATGATGATGATGATGCTCTAGCCGATGATGATGATGATGATGATGATGATGATGATGATGAAATAGTCTGCTACATATAAGTATATAACCATTAATTACACATGCCAAAGGAGCCAATACATTAAAAACTATTTTAACAGGTACCTTTTTTTTTCTTTTTTTCTTTTTTAATCTTAAATTGATTATGGAAATATTCATTGTTTCTGCAATATATGTGTTTTACTATTATTCTAACAATCCATTTTATGCTATTAGGAGGTCCGATCGGCAGGAAGCATCCGTCATCAGCGTATAACAGTTAGTCAAGTGAACTCTGATCGGGTAAGTCATTAAGCAATTTCTCAACTCAAATGGATTCAGTAGGGTATGGTTTATCATACAGATTTTACGATTGTTTGTAAAGAAGTGTTTCAAAGTATGATTGTCATTTTACCTTTCGGTATTAGTACTTTTTCAAATGTATACACTGTTAGATCAAGCTATAATCCCAACTTGGATGCTGTACTAGAACTTATTACTTTAAACACAGTTGACTTATTAGAAAGTCAAACTGATGAAAATGGTGGGAGATGATCATGTTAAAAATAAAGTTAAGAAAGTGTTATGAGTGATGATATATCATAAAATAGTTTTATATACATAAATAAGCTCTACATTTGGATGAAATCATTAATCATGCATATATTTGACTTTTGAGTCAAACTATTGGCTTTCATCAAATTTTCACTGAGGTTTCATATATGAGTTTGGATATGATATTGTCATGTTAAAAATGATTTCAGTTAAGGTTTCATTAATGATTTAGTTATCATACACAAGTTTTTTTGGGTAAAACAGAAGATAAAATCATTTTTTATAAGCTAAAATTGATACTTAAATCTCCTAATCAATTTATTGGTCAATTGATTTGGGTGAGCGGGTCAGAATCATGACCTGGGTAAAAAGTGGATACTTTGTTTTAAGTTTTGGTTTTTCACACTTTAGCCACTGGAACTTGCTTAATAGAAAGTTCAGAAATATATTACACATCAACACATTTAATGATGTAACCTTGGACATGACGCTCCAGATGCACCCAGAGGATACGGATCTTGACCCTTTCGTAAACCTTTGGTTGATATTTGAACCTCTGGATACGCTTTTATAAAATGAAATTCATTTCAATAAAACCCTCCAAAAACTTTAAAAAAAAAAAACTTACAAAACACGAATCAAATCCATCAAATTAACTAAACCCCTGATAAAAGTATTACTTTGAATTCACAATAATAATAATTAGAATGGGTAATTTTGAAGCACATTCATTTTCAAGCGGTTAAGGCGCGGGTGTAGTGCGGAGGATAGGGGGTGTTCGGGTTCTGGTTTGGGTAAGGTGGATTTGATATCAGGTTCCGATTCGGGTTTGTTTTTGGGTTCGGTTGTTGTGGATGATGATGATGATGATGATGATATTGATACTGAACATTTTTCAGGAATGGGACGTAATCATCAGAGAATGATTTTGGAAAATCCATGTTTGGACAGAAGCTGGGAACACGAGATGAACATCAAGTTATCGTATAAGACGACACTACTGTGGAATGTTCAAATCAGTTTGGTCTCAAAGTCATCGATATGGGCGTCGGGCTTTACTTAACTCATTTTTAAAGATAGCTTTTGGTCCATTTGTTTAGCCATTTCCTTGTTTTCTTGCCACTCTGTTATGATTTGTCAGGTTTTGTTTTCGTGTTATACGTATTTGTATCAAAACCTCATCAGGTTTGCTATCGTTTCAATAAAATTATTTTGTTGTTGTTAAAGATAGGGATATTACTTTTTCCATTTAGCCACTACGCGAAGAAAGTCTAATGATAAATAAAACTTGCTTCGCGGTAATTGCGGTTGTATCGCAGTTTTGTTACTGATGGGCTACATTAAAGAAAGATTGTTCAAAAGTTCGACAACTTTGTTTTTCAACACATGTGATCCTTAAGTAGGATATTTGTATTAACATCAAAGTATATATTTATGGCTGATAAGTTGTCAAGTAATAATGTAAATTAATTTACAGTTCAAAGTTTGACATTTTAAACTAATGGAGGTCAGTTAACATTCTTGACTTTTTGAGAAAGTCAAACTCTCTTCTTAATGAAAATGGTGGGAGTTTGATTTAATATTTACAGTAATATGCTCTAAGCTGGATTGAAATCATCAAACTAAACCCATTTGACTTTTTAAGTCTACAGTATTGACTTTTTATCATTAAACAAGTTTTATTAATGAACATTATTGAGTCAAACTATTTGCTTTCATCAAATTTCACTGAGATTTTTATGGCAGGTATACCGACAAACATATTTACTTGAGATTTCTAAATGCCACTGTGTAGTCCTATTGTGTATTCGTCATGGTTGAGATGTAAAATGTGGAATGTAGAATTTGAAAACAGTTTGACATGGTAAAACTGAGCTAACACAAACAGTTTAAACCATGTCAGTATCGACCACGTAGTTGATATGCCGTGATTTGGTTATGTTACCAAAGTCTATAAAGTTTGTATTTTTTATTTCAAAATTGCGGAAGATGACACCATACAGGACATATCACCAAGCTTTGTTGCGGAAATTCAGCTTCTTTCCCTGTGTAACCTTTGTCGTCATTTTGGGACACTTCAGTCTGTACTTCACTTTTGTTTTTTCTCGAAGCTTATTTCGTCATTTCAAGTGAATTTGTAACTCCTTGAAATCAGTTTAAAGTTTATGGAGTTCAGCTAGCTAACTGAGCTTACTTTTAGAAAAAGTCAAACTGTTCTCTTAATAAAAAAGGTTTGAGTTGAATATGATGTTAAAGATAATAACATAAGGTTTTATAAGTAACCACCATCAAATGTTGTAGTGGTAAGGTCTTTGGCTTATTTACAAGAGGTAAAGGGTTCCAACTTCGCTAGGGGTGTACATTTGGGTGTAGGAAAGGGTTGTAAACGGTCTTGGGTTTAACCCGGTGAGGCCGTGTACATCTTAGTCAAAAGGCACGCCTTACACGGGTAACATGTATGGGGATAAACGTCGATCATTTACCCATTTACACTCATACCTCCATATAGGTTTAAACTTTGAAGCCTAAACACATGTCTCGAATTTTGTTGGGTAATACTGAAGGTGGACAATTGCCACAAGGAATTCGAAAACCCTCGAAAAAAATGATTTCAGTGTATTGTGGGCAGAAAGATGACCCGGGAGAAAATGAAAGTATTTTGTTCAAGCTCTGGTTTTCACACTTTGGCCACAAGGTTTTGAACTGTAAGTTTATTTATTTGCAGTTTGGCCACTAGTACTAAAAATAGTTTGAAGTTAGTACATTGAAGTCGTTTGTTCAATGAATTGAGCCACAATTTAATCAGAAGATTGGTTGATCGTGAATTAGTTGGAAAAGGTCCCAAATGGTAAACAATTCATTAAATTAAAGCTCGTTTTATGGAAAATAGGTGGTGTAATTGATGGTTAAACTTGTAAGTTTACATTGAATGTTTATTTAAAAGGAGGTGATTTGCACACCCCATTAATCGATTGGGACACTCAAAAATATTATATATGTACTGACATATATACCCTTAAATCACTTTACCCATATTCACTCGTGCAAGGGTATAAATGCCATGATATAATATTTTTGTGTGTTTCAATCAATTCATGAAGTGTGTAAATCACATCCCTTATTTAAATGTTACATTGTGTGTATACGGAGTCGGATCGTATTTGGGTTAACCGGGTAAAAATCTACATTGTGTGTATAAAATAGCTAGAAAGTACATACATATTTTCTACTTCTTTTTCTAAGTACGTATGAGTATAAAAGAAGAATTTATAAATTTTTTTTACCAAATCATAAAATATTTTTATTTATTTTATTAAACACCTTTTAATAAAATAAAAATAATAATAATAAAGTGATGTTTTATAAATAAAAAATAAAATAATAAATAATAATAATAATAATAATAATAATAATAATTCAATTATTTCTTAATAAGTATAAATGTTTAAAAATATCTTATGTTAAAGACGAGGTTTCTTTTATATAATAAAAGATGTTTAGACATATTGAATGCACCTAAAGAATAAGCCAAGAATAAACTAATAAATGTGTGGAAAGTTTATAAAAGTAATTAAATATTATAGGAGAAAGATACTTTTAAACCATTAAAATGGTACTATATGATTACGAGTAATAAATAAGCAAGCACAAGACAAAGAAATGTAATTATAAAAGGACTTTTTTTAACTTGTGCCTTGGAGACACACGATAAGAAGGCACAGACTCACAAAAAAAGGACTCAGAGATCCACACAAAAGTATAGTTTTCAAATAAATTTTTTTAATACTTTTGTGTGGTCCGTGAGTCCTTTATTGTGGGTCTCTATCTTTTTATCTTATGCCCGAGGAACAGGTTAGAAAAACCCTTTATAAAAAAACAAATTTACAACTTCCATCGACGTGTAAGTTGACAATCTTATGGTCTTTTTTTCTCTATTTGTGTCACCATCTCATTCGAAATATTTTCCACCCTAAATGATCATGTTCACATTGCTAGTGCGATAACCATCGATCCTATATAGCAAAATGCCAAATAACCAAGGTATTATAAGTTGCTGATTGACGTAATCACCTTAGATAAATGTAATGGTAATACTACTAACTGGGAATCAGATAAAGTTAGACAATACCTTCCAAATTCTTTACAATTTGTGAAATGTATTTTCCTTTTTCGAGTTTACCGACTACATTTCAAGGGAAAAAATCTTGTTGAACTTGAAATAAGTTGTGGTGCTCAGATTCCGAATCTTAAGATACTAAAACCGAATAAGTTTAAGAATTTGGTAGAGCTTCAAATGTTTGCCGAAAGTTTTAGCTCAAAAATCTCGACCTTAGTTATTCAGAGTCAACAAACCGTTACATCGGGAATACTCCAAATCTTGAGACGCTAATACTCGATGGATGTGATGATCTAGTAGAGCTTCAAATGCCTACCGAAAGTTTAAAGCTCAAATATCTCGACCTTAGTTATTCAAATTTGACAAACCTTACGTAGACCAGCATCCTATGGCCTAAGAGCTCACCCCACCAAACTCGTGCCCCCATAACTCCCACGACCTAACCTTTGAATCCACCAACATCACCTTCCAACCCTCCTATTCTGACCAAAATTGGTTTGGCCCAACAGACTACACCGGCCTACAATCGACACCGCAAAACATACACCCGAATCATTATCAACTACCTAACCACTGTCACCCAACCCGGATACTCGTCTGTAACCATTACCGGATGCCTTATGGTCACACGTGCTAAAGATGGCCTCACAAATCCTATTGACCGTTTGTCTCTTAACATTATCACTACTTCACCCATTCATCGGTCTCATGTTCATGCTCTCCATGACCCTAATTGGCAAAAAGCTATGTTAGAAAAATAAAATGCTTTAATTAATAACGGAACATGGGTAGTTATGCCTCGTCCTACTAAATGTCAGTATTGTGTTATGTGTGGCTTCTATGACATAAATTTAATGCAGATGGATCACTTAGTCGGTATAAAGCTCACCTTGTAGTGAAAGAACGTAGTCAGTAGTTGGGCATTGATTGTGACAAGACATTTAGCCTGGTTGTTACGCATTGTTTTGAGTCTTGTAGTTTCTAGGAATTGGCCGATTCATAAGCTAGATGTGAAGAATGCTTATCTTCATGGTGATTTATTAGAGATTGTTTATATGAATCAACCACCTGTCTTTGTGGACCCTCATAATCCTAATTATGTTTGTCATTTGCAACGATCTTTATATGGGCTTAAAGCAAGCCCCTCGTGCATGGTTTTAGTGCTTTGCTTCTTATATCATATAAGTTGGTTTTCACCACAATGAAATTGACTCATCATTGTTTATCTTTCATCGCAAGACAAATATTGCATACTTGCTTCTTTATGTTGATGATATTATCCTCACATTTCTTCTCCACCTTTTTTTCAGAAAGTTATCTCATCGCTTCATGGAGAATTTGCTGACTGACATGGGCTCTCTTAATTATTTTCTTGGTATGTCTTCTCAACGTTCTTCAGCAGGTTATTTTTATCTTAGAATACCTATGCTAAAGAGCTTCTTGAACGTGCTCATGTGCAAGAGTGTAATCCTTGTCGGAAACCTGTTGATACTGATTCTACGCTTGGTCTTGATGGTGACCCTCCTTCTGATCCAACTTTGTATCGTAGCTTAGACGATGCTCTTTAGTTACTTACATTTACAGGACCTGATTTGTCCTATGTTGTCCCGCAAGTGTACCTTTATATGCATGATCACCGGGAGCCACATTTTTCTTCTCTCAAGCGTATTCTTCGGTATGTCCAAGGTATTATTGATTATCGTTTTACAGCTACATGTTTCTACTATCATTCAACGAACTGCTTACACAGATGTTACTGGGCTTCACTCGACGTTCCATATCTAGCTATTGAGGATAATTTGCTTTCTTAGTCTGCTAAGGGTCAAGCTACGTTATTTTGATCAAGTAATGATGTTGAATATTGAGGTGTTGCTAATGTTGTTACCAAAACTTCTTGGGCACATAACCTTTCGCATTAGTTACATGCACCTGTTTTACTGCTACTTTTGTTTACTGTGATAACATTGCCAGTTATGTATCCTCTCCAATAATCAGTTCAACATCAGCGCACCAAACATATAGATCTTGACATTCATTTTGTTCATGATTTTGTGACAAAGGATCTTGTGCGCGTCATGCATGTTCCATCAAGATATTTATTCTTTCAGTCTTGAAAGAATGAGTGTTTAAGTTCATTCACAACAGATGGCCTTGTACCTTGGATTCTCTTGATATCTTGAATCAGTTTCCATGTATTTAACTCTCAATAGGCCTTTGTTAGGTAATTGAGCCTGTTACACTCATGAAATTGATTCTAGATGGATAAGAATTCATTAATTAGGTTCCTCTGTGTGTGAAGGGTAGAAAGAACTTGGAGGGCACTGTATGAAGCTTGGAATAGTAAAAAGTGAAAGATGAACCTACTTGGTCCAAGCTATCACTGCTAAAGAGGTTAGGTTGGTTCTCCCTCAAGGTGTTTATTCCTAGGTTTTTGAAGCCATATGTAAAGATGGAAATGTAGAAACCTGGTATAGCCCTTGACTGGAATGGTGAATGGGTGGCTACAACCTACATAATTGATGCCTTCCACCTTTCCTCTTGATTATTGTGGATGATGGTTGAATGATAAGGATGGGAGGTGGTTTTGGAAATGTAGACAGGTTATGGTCTTGGTGCACTTAAAGGGTGAATTCATTTGTTGTTTGTTGCTGCAAAATGAGGAAATGCTGCTGATTGACAGTCAAAGTTCTGTTTCTATGTATAAGGTGTATATGTGTTGTAACACCCCAACCCGACAAGTATAGAAGTGTCACATTCTGGTGTCATATCAGAACATATAATTAAAATCTTACAAGCAAAAGCATTTAAGAATAAAGTACCAAGTCATATAGACGAATGACTTACAAGGAAAAATACAAAATTCAATATGTCTAAAATAAAATGAAATCTCCAAACAATAGCCCAACAAAATAAATCCAAATAATAAGGTGACTAGGGTTGGTCAAATCAAATAATCCAAATCTCAGCCCATCAAAGCCCATCTTCAAACCTAACACCTGCCGCAGGAAAAGAAATGCGGCTGAGCTTAAAAGCCCAGTGAACAGATATAACAAAACGAAAGCTAAATAGAATCTGAAATGCAAAATGAACAAAGGAAACGGATAATAAAGTCACAGCGAAATGAGAACAATGAGTCAATGAGGATCCTGCAGAACACAATTATACAGATATCCAAAACGAACAAATAACAAGGAGAATGAAGCAAAGCAAAGCATTGATGACATATACACAAGCACATACAAACCATACATACAAGAACTGAAACATAAGCAAGCATAGCAGGCATCGCATCCACACAACATATATGTCATACAATCAATTCAGAAAAATCAGAAGACATACAAGCCAAACAGATATCTACAGGAAAGCGGAATCAATTAATTAATAAGTGAGCATGGCAATTCACACAGGTCAAAACCCTTAGTTGAAAACATAACCAGTATCATAACAGCGGAAGTACTAACAACAGTCAACACATGGCAGTTACACGTAATAAGTAGTAATATAGTATAAATATATAATTAAATGATTTAAAGACATAGCAGGACAACTAAACAAATTAACAAGCCAGACGTCACAAGCTGAACCCTTTACCCAATCAAACCGTAGCATAAACCGAAATGCGAACATAACAGGTCAACAACAAGCAGATAAGGATACAACGGATAGTCATAGTCCACGAGATCAACTGAACGTAGTACACATAATAAACAGACAAAACTATCGATTACACAATAGCATGATCACCAGACAATACAAAGGGTCACATAACAGTGAGATCACATATCATCAGATAGAAACAGGTAACTCATATAACCGCATGTTAATCACATCATAGCAGGATAATCAATGGTCACATAAAACATGAATAGTATAATCAAATTCAATAAGCATATAATAACCAGGTACGTGAATGGAACGATAGTCTGAAGTAACGGAATGAGAGTGTAACAGATCAAAGCAATGGAACATATATATCTTGGTAGTAGAGTGAGTCATATAAGGGTACTGAGTAATGAACAATTAACGTAGCATATGGTGCGTTGGGGAATACAAAAGGTACAATATAGGTATATCAAAGGTGTAAGGGTTGTCAGAAATCTATCCCGAGCCAACAAAACAAACCATATCAATAGTGGCAATAGCAGCCAAGTAACCAATAGTAACCATTGTATTCGGAGGAGTGACCTCGGAATACCAAACCAATATGAGGGGAGACCTCAGTAACCAGTGGAGTAGCTAGCTCCCAAAATGTGAGGGGGTGTATTGCACACACACACCGCATCACCAAAACAAATCATATCATATCAAATTCAAATCAAATCAAATCTAGGATGCATCCATACGCCCCTGCAAAACAATAGTGGCCATACAATATATCTGAAGCGCGCATAATCAATACAATATAGGGACTGTGTGGAACATCACTCAACCACACTAAAGTCATGCCATTGGTGCATCAATGACACGGACATGGAACCCCCATGCCTAGTTAATGGCTCGGGTATCAATCTGAAGGGTCAAACAAAGGTTCAAAGTGTAGCAATATATAAGTCTTCATAAGCAAAAGTGCAATATCAATAGTTCACAATTCAGAGGTTCATAACAATAGTTCAATATCAAGGTCCAATATCAATATTTCGATATCAAAGGTTCAATAGCACAGATTCAATAGCACAGGTCAAAAGCAACAATTCAGTAGCAAAGGTTCAGTAGCAATGGGTTCAATACTGGAAGTTCAGTAACAGTGGTTCAATAACAGAGGGGTCAAAGCAAAGATTCAATAGCAATGGTTCAATAGCAATGGTCAAATAGCAAAGAAATATCATAAGCGAACAAAGTCGAAGGATCAGAAAGTCATGAGAAATCCCTACTGAAAAGGGATAGAATATTTGTACCTCAATCGAAGGAAGCAAAATAGGAAAGTAAGGTCACATGATGAATCAATCCCGCCGTCCGGAACCTATGAATTAGATAACGCTTATTAAGATCAGATTACTCATTTTAGACGGCTTTCCATTTTTAGCAAGTTTCTATTTTTAGTAACTTTCCATAATTAGCAGGTTTCCATATTTAGTAACTTTCCATATCTAGTAAGTTTAGTTACTTATCTAAAGTTAAATAATGAAAATGAGTGTTATTATGATTTAAGGATCATTTATGACAAGTTACAAAAGTTTAGGGCTTAAAATGTCAATAATGCAAAGTATAGGGTTAAAAGTGTAAATATAGTAAATTTACTCATTTTACTCATTTAATCCATTTAGTTACTATATTAACAAGTTAATCCATCAAGTTTCACCATTTACAAAACAACCCCTTCATTTTATTAAATCGACATAAACATTATA
Organism: Chrysanthemum seticuspe; assembly: GCA_019973895.1. Classification (NCBI taxonomy): domain Eukaryota; kingdom Viridiplantae; phylum Streptophyta; class Magnoliopsida; order Asterales; family Asteraceae; genus Chrysanthemum; species Chrysanthemum seticuspe. The sequence continues at coordinate 7,994,018 of BPTQ01000006.1, read as the reverse complement.
AACCCTAGTTTTTAGGTTATAGTTAACGTATCCGTTCTAAACCATTTTAGCTCGATTACTACAAGATTACATGACATCCTTATGTGATATTATTTTTAATTCGAGACATCCCTCCCCCAAAATCAATTTGTACGCCCCTTATTGCAATCAAAACACACTCGTAAATCATTCGTTATCGATTCCATTATCACATACGTAATCACATAGTTCATAAGCTCATTTAATCCCTTTAATATGTCCCATATATGTCGACTAAATGAAAGACTCAAAATAAGTTTCATATTCATATTACATGCCTTATATCATTCGAATTATAGAGATTAAGATTCAAGGTTTTATGTATTCTTGTTTTATCATTTCATGTGACAAACATATTCATGATTTTATGTGTTTCATATTTCGAATAACAAACCCTAGAAAAGACATCATAGCCACGAATTGAACAAGGAAACAAGGAGAAAAAGATTTGAGATGATGATACGTTACCCTAGTAGCGTGTACGTGACAAAGAAACAAGAATCAAACCACCACAATCAAACCAAGCCTTCCTTGGCTTTATCAAAACCCACGGCCAAGAAACCAAACCCACGTCCAAGCTTATTTTCGAACCAAACACGATCACCACGTCCACCAATCGATTACACACGATCACGAGCCTCCTAGGAACCTTTGTTTGTATGATTTTCGGATGGAGAATGATGAAATAAAATTGATGCCGCCACTATTGAGAAAGAGAGAGAGCTAGGGGTTTTTTTCTTGTGTTTTTGAAATGAAATGGTAATGTGTAAATGAGAGTTATTAAAATTGATTTGGGTGATTATGGGGAGCTTATCATAACCGGCCATCAAGGGGAAAACAAGACCAATTCTTAGACTTTCCAAGTTTATCTCTTCATCATGTATATAGTCTTGTTTGTAGTCTAGGTTAATTGTGTACATTTGATATGTGTATTAGAGTTAAATCATTTATGTTCTTTTAATTTATATCATAAGTCAATTACTTTCATAATGTGTGAATATTATTAATGATATAACTTGTTAAACTATGTTGACGTGTTTTCCGAGTTTGTAAAATTTTAAGTTTAAGGGCAAAATTGTCATTTCACGCGTTTGAGATTTTAGGGTTTTACAACTCTTCCCCTCTAAAAAGAAAATTTTCGTCCTCGAAAATTGAAGTCGCGAAGGTTCACGGAGACGTACAAGTTTAAGGCAGACGTAGCAATCCATAGCCTCACACAGATCATAACGATTTCGGTTCCAAAGCGTACAAATCTTATACATAACAGATGTCGGTGAGAATCTCGCAAAGAGGTACAGAATTCCAAACAAACATGTGGGTCGATAAATAATTGATATAAGTCATAGTCCATTCACGTACCAAATCCAAGCATTTCCCAAGAAGTCGTATGATTTCAATAAGTTCGAATTAATTGATCTCGGTATTATCACGTTGATCAGGCGTCATAATACTTGCATCACATAATAAGTTCTTATTGTCATCATATTCTGTCCCGGGTCATGACAATCCACATAACCAATATCACATCAAAACAGATAACATACAGATAGCAAGTAACATACCAAAACAGATCAGATCCTCATACATACAGCATATAACACATCAAACCAACTTACCATATCACCAAAGAAGAAGGCCACCAACTTGCTCGAAACAGTTCCTCATGACTCATTACTGACGATCCAAAAGAAAAGCTGAGATATTAACAAAATGCCAAACGATAAAACTTCACGATTCAAACCGAGTTCTGAACAAATCAAAGAAAAGTGATGCCGATTAAAATCACATAGCAAGATATCAAACCGCCTCAAAACGCATGACAAACGAATCGGAGTAACACAAGTCGCGCCCAAATCATATGAAGTAGATGAACCTTCACAGCCACCGGTTGAATCTTGTCTCCGTCTTTTGCGTCTTTGGTTGATCCGTCCAGCTTCCTCCAACAGCATCCTGATGTCTCCAGCAGCACGGCAGTCGGGTGTGGCTTCTGCCTCACGAACCTCTCCAGCTCAGGGACTGTTGCAGCAACGCAGGGTCGGCACCATCGTCTTCGACTCTACGAGTAGTCTTCACCTAACGATCGACAAATGGATGTACGAAGACAAAATAATAAAATAAAATGTGAAGAGAAGAAAACCAAAACAGTGAAGAAAAAAGATTATCGAAGTCAAATCTGAACGACAGTCAAAAGGAATCGTAATAGATCATAACAGACGGAAGCCTAGTGTCTACCCAAGTCCTCACAGGTCAATCCTAAGGTCAACAAGACGAAACCTTAGCTCTGATACCATAATTGTAACACCCCAACCCGACAAGGATAGAAGTGTCACATTCTGGTGTGTCATATCAGAACATATAATTAAAATCTTACAAGCGAAAGCATTTAAGAATAAAGTACCAAGTCATATAGACGAATGACTTACAAGGAAAAATACAAAATTCAATATGTCTAAAATAAAATGAAATCTCCAAACAATAGCCCAACAAAATAAATCCAAATAATAAGGTGACTAGGGTTGGTCCACTCAAATAATCCAACTCTCAGCCCATCAAAGCCCATCTTCAAACCTAACACCTGCCGCATGAAAAGAAATGCGGCTGAGCTTAAAAGCCCAGTGAACAGATATAACAAAACGAAAGCTAAATAGAATCTGAAATGGAAAATGAACAAAGGAAACGGATAATAAAGTCACAGCGAAATGAGAACAATGAGGATCCTGCAGAACACAATTATACAGATATCCAAAACGAACAAATAACAAGGAGAATGAAGCAAAGCAAAGCATTGATGACATATACACAAGCACATACAAACCAGACATACAAGAACTGAAACATAAGCAAGCATAGCAGGCATCGCATCCACACAACATATATGTCATACAATCAATTCAGGAAAATCAGAAGACATACAAGCCAAACAGATATCTACAGGAAAGCGGAATCAATTAATTAATAAGTGAGCATGGCAATTCACACAGGTCAAAACCCTTAGTTGAAAACATAACCAGTATCATAACAGCGGAAGTACTAACAGCAGTCAACACATGGCAGTTACACGTAATAAGTAGTAATATAGTATAAAGATATAATTAAATGAATTAAAGACATAGCAGGGCAACTAAACAAATTAACAAGCCAGACGTCACAAGCTGAACCCTTTACCCAATCAAACCGTAGCATAAACCGAAATGCAAACATGGCAGGTCAACAACAAGCAGATAAGGATACAACGGATAGTCATAGTCCACGAGATCAACTGAACGTAGTACACATAATAAACAGACAAAACTATCGATTACACAATAGCATGATCACCAGACAATATAGAGGGTCACATAACAGTGAGATCACATATCATCAGATAGAAACAGGTAACTCAGATAACCGCATGTTAATCACATCATAGCAGGATAATCAATGGTCACATAAAACAAGAATAGTATAATCAAATTCAATAAGCATATAATAACCCGGTACGTGAATGGAACGATAGTCTGAAGTAACGGAATGAGAGTGTAATAGATCAAAGCAATGGAACATATATATCTTGGTAGTAGAGTGAGTCATATAAGGGTACTGAGTAATGAACAATTAACGTAGCATATGGTGCGTTGGGGAATACAAAAGGTACAATATAGGTATATCAAAGGTGTAAGGGTTGTCAGAAATCTATCCCGAGCCAACAAAACAAACCATATCAATAGTGGCAATAGCAGCCAAGTAACCAATAGTAACCATTGTATTCGGAGGGGTGACCTCGGAATACCAAACCAATATGAGGGGAGACCTCAGTAACCAGTGGAGTAGCTAGCTCCCAAAATGTGAGGGGGTGTATTGCACACACGCACCGCATCACCAAAACAAATCATATCATATCAAATTCAAATCAAATCAAATCTAGGATGCATCCATACGCCCCTGCAAAACAATAGTGGCCATACAATATATCTGAAGCGCGCATAATCAATACAATATAGGGACGGTGTGGAACATCACTCAACCACACTAAAGTCATGCCATTGGTGCATCAATGACACGGACATGGAACCCCCATGCCTAGTTAATGGCTCGGGTATCAATCTGAAGGGTCAAACAAAGGTTCAAAGTGTAGCAATATATAAGTCTTCATAAGCAAAAGTGCAATATCAATAGTTCACAATTCAGAGGTTCATAACAATAGTTCAATATCAAGGTCCAATATCAATATTTCTATATCAAAGGTTCAATAGCACAGATTCAATAGCACAGGTCAAAAGCAACAATTCAGTAGCAAAGGTTCAGTAGCAATGGGTTCAATACTGGAAGTTCAGTAACAGTGGTTCAATAACAGAGGGGTCAAAGCAAAGATTCAATAGCAATGGTTCAATAGCAATGGTCAAATAGCAAAGAAATATCATAAGCGAACAAAGTCGAAGGATCAGAAAGTCATGAGAAATCCCTACTGAAAAGGGATAGAATATCTGTACCTCAATCGAAGCAAGCAAAATAGGAAAGTAAGGTCACACGATGAATCAATCCCGCCTTCCGGAACCTATGAATTAGATAACGCTTATTAAGATCAGATTACTCATTTTAGACGGCTTTCCATTTTTAGCAAGTTTCTATTTTTAGTAACTTTCCAAAATTAGCAGGTTTCCATATTTAGTAACTTTCCATATTTAGTAAGTTTAGTTACTTATCTAAAGTTAAATAATGAAAATGAGTGTTATTATGATTTAAGGATCATTTATGACAAGTTACAAAAGTTTAGGGCTTAAAATGTCAATAATGCAAAGTATAGGGTTAAAAGTGTAAATATAGTAAATTTACTCATTTTACTCATTTAATCCATTTAGTTACTATATTAACAAGTTAATCCATCAAGTTTCACCATTTACAAAACAACCCCTTCATTTTATTAAATCGACATAAACATTATAAACCCTAGTTTTTAGGTTATAGTTAACGTATCCGTTCTAAAACATTTTAGCTCGATTACTACAAGATTACATGACATCCTTATGTGATATTATTTTTAATTCGAGACATCCCTCCCCCAAAATCAATTTGTACGCCCCTTATTGCAATCAAAACACACTCGTAAATCATTCGTTATCGATTCCATTATCACATACGTAATCACATAGTTCATAAGCTCATTTAATCCCTTTAATATGTCCCATATATGTCGACTAAATGAAAGACTCAAAATAAGTTTCATATTCATATTACATGCCTTATATCATTCGAATTATAGAGATTAAGATTCAAGGTTTTATGTATTCTTGTTTTATCATTTCATGTGACAAACATACTCATGATTTTATGTGTTTCATATTTCGAATAACAAACCCTAGAAAAGACATCATAGCCACGAATTGAACAAGGAAACAAGGAGAAAAATATTTGAGATGATGATACGTTACCCTAGTAGCGTGTACGTGACAAAGAAACAAGAATCAAACCACCACAATCAAACCAAGCCTTCCTTGGCTTTATCAAAACCCACGGCCAAGAAACCAAACCCACGTCCAAGCTTATTTTCGAACCAAACACGATCACCACGTCCACCAATCGATTACACACGATCACGAGCCTCCTAGGAACCTTTGTTTGTATGATTTTCGGATGGAGAATGATGAAATAAAATTGATGCCGCCACTATTGAGAAAGAGAGAGAGCTAGGGTTTTTTTCTTGTGTTTTTGAAATGAAATGGTAATGTGTAAATGAGAGTTATTAAAATTGATTTGGGTGATTATGGGGAGCTTATCATAACCGGCCATCAAGGGGAAAACAAGACCAATTCTTAGACTTTCCAAGTTTATCTCTTCATCATGTATATAGTCTTGTTTGTAGTCTAGGTTAATTGTGTACATTTGATATGTGTATTAGAGTTAAATCATTTATGTTCTTTTAATTTATATCATAAGTCAATTACTTTCATAATGTGTGAATATTATTAATGATATAACTTGTTAAACTATGTTGATGTGTTTTCCGAGTTTGTAAAATTTTAAGTTTAAGGGCAAAATTGTCATTTCACGCGTTTGAGATTTTAGGGTTTTACATGTGTTGTCTGAGATACTAGCATAGTTGTATCTGATATCAGATAGTATAGTGTTTCATGTATTTCCTCTAGTTGGGAATGTCCAAACTAGTGAATGTCATATCTATACTCCTTTATAAAGGGTTTAAGACATTCTAAATATAGTAGTCTTAAAATTTTTAAGACCAAAAACATTTCCATTAAAAGAAAGTTAATTTTGCTAAGCATAATAGTTAAGCATACATATAAATTTAAAAATTAATTAATGTCTTAAATTCTCATATTTGTAACATCCTCCAATATTGATGCATCTTATTTAAACCATATGAAGATATGTAAAAGAAATGAAATAAATTAAAATACATAGTTCACCGGAAATTAAAATACGTAAAGTTATTTCTAGAAAAGACATATATATAAAAAAAACATTTGCTCACCATAAAAAATAGTTACCGGGTACCCGCCGCCGCATTGCGCGGGTACCCTTCTAGTATCATGTAATTTGTGTTGATATTAATATAAAATTTCACCCTTTGCACCAAAAAAATGAATGTGCATGCAAAAATATAACGTTATTAGATTTTTGTTAATTATGATATCAATGATATGATATTAGGGTCGTTCACACTGTTTTAAAGGCCTTAGGCGAGATTTGGAAATGAGGCCATGATGTAAAGCTAAGGCTCTACAAATTTGTTATTTCTTTAAAATACACGGTTATAATTATTTACGTAGTATCTCATTTCATAAACGTTACGAGTATTATACAAAATTTCTACTCCTAATACTCCTTCCCCATTCCCATTCCCAATGCCACGAGCCATTCACCCAATTCTCCTTATCTCTCACACAATCCTCTGTATTCCTATCTAAATGAAACAACCTATAAATTTTATCACAAAGCCTTCAATCGTCCGCCTAGGGACGGAACCAGGAGAGTTCCCGTAGGGTCCAGGACCCCTATGGATTTTTTCGATATAGTGTTAATTATTTTAAAAAAAAACATTGATTTTTTCTAAATACATCTAAAATGCACCAGGTCCATTGATTTAACTCTATTATATCACATTTTAAAAATTTCCAACCAAAAATTAATATCACCCCCATCCCCCAATACCCCTCTACATGACGAAGTAAACTCTACACCCAACACGTCTATCTCTTCCCCTACCCCTACCCTAACAATATTCCGTCGCACCTTAAACCCATTCCCCCACCACCCACCCACTACCTATTATCATTTAACCCACCACTAACACCATAGATACTTTTAATCACCCTAAACACTCACCCTTTTTTCTAAACCTCCACAACCATTTTCCAAATAAAGCCAAGTTTTAGCCCGCAATGACCTAATGTTTTGAAACCCCCCCCCCCCCCCCCCATATGATGGTAGAATCAAATCTTATTTGACCCAAGTCACTTTTTTCCCCTCCCCAACCCCATTCCAAAAGATTTATTTGTATTTTCAAATTCTCTCAACTTGATTTAACACACTCGAAGGCATACGGAATCTTGAAAAATAATACAATGGCAACACACACAATCATCTTATCATCTCTCGCATATAATCTGAAAACTCATTCTTACTCTTTAAGAAACCAAAACTCACACCGAAAAAAAAGTCATGCTAAATATACATTTTCTTTCTACTTACAAAACCTCTAGACCATGGTTGACCTTAGCTAATGATTACCTATTAATTATCACCGCCAGCCACCACACCCACAGCCGAACCTCACCATTGCCGGAAACATCCCCTCAAGAATATTCAAAAGTAAGATCACTTTTGAGATCTGGAGCCCCTCTCCAAGATCCAATATTTAAAAGTAAGATCATATCTTTTGTAGAGAAAGATTGTTGTGATGCCTAAAATCCGGTTTATTGGAATTCCTAATATCCGGTTTACCGGAATTGTCGTTTTTGGAAAATGGTGGTTGGACATAAATGGGATACGGAAATAAACAGGTGAAAAAAATAAATGAGATGAGGATCTCGTGATTTAAAATTGACAAGCAAATAATGAAAAAAAGAAAGATTTTCAGTGGGAGAGTGAAATTGGAAAAAAGAAAGATTTCTAGTGAGAGAGTGAAATGAATTTTGCAGGCGATGTGTTTTGAATTGTGTGTGAGAGATACACGTTAGTATGTGTAAGAGAAATAATACATTTATTCAGTAAATTAGTAATGGAGATGAGTATGGTGATTAGCTGCTCAAAATTTTATGAGTGGTGTTCGAAGCATACCACCCAAAAGAGCAATAATGAAAGGATACTGACATGTAAAACATGTAACTATTTGATGTATGATATCACACTTTCATAGGGAACAACAAATCTCACACTCTATTTTTGGTCGAAATGTAATGCCTTTACTTTGTACATGATGAGATGAATACAAGGTCTTTTAGCCTAAATTGGATTTCATAAGATATTTGACAAACCCAACAAAGACTGCAAAGTTGACTTAGGGGTTAAAAGATGTGTTAATTTACATAACAAACTGTGCTAGAGGTGGCAAAATAGGTGAATCGGGTCGCTTCACGGGTCTAGATGAATTTGGGTTTAAATGGGTCACATGTCTAATGGGTCTTCTAGAAACATGGGTCTGGATCTAAATGGGTTTTGGTCATTTTTTTTTTAAATAAAATATGAAGAAAGTGAAAAAAATAAATAAAATAAAATAAAAATAATTTTGACCCGCTAGACCTACCTAAACTCATTGGGTAATTATTCTATAATTGCACTTTATATCAAATAAACAATTAGACCATCTCCCAACCACTAATGTTTGTAAATTGTTCATAAGCCGAAATGGAGCCTTAAGTCTTGCTTAATTAGTAAATCCTAATGAATTGATGGATTAAATTGGAGGTTATTTATCAAACATGACCTTGCACTTATGATTCACAAAAATGTAGTCAATATTTTATTCAAGTTTTGATTTTTCACACTTTGGCCACAAGGTTTAAACTGTAAGTTGGATTATTTGCATTTTGAGCACTAGTACTAAAAATAATCTCAAAGTTAAGTATATTGCTAAATGGTAGCCATTGTAGTTTCAAGACTCTGGTTTTATGGACCATTTTCATACATTTGTTAGATCAGAACATGAGGGTCGTCTATACGTTTATCCGCATTATGAGAATGTACTTGGCATTAGTAATGAGATAGAGAATTAATGCAAATATAGAAGTAAAGTCTGATGTTGGTTAACTCAAAATTGGTAATGTAAATCGAAAGTATATGCAAGTCAAAGTCAAGAAATCCATTGCCTAAGAATAGTTTATCTTTATATATCAAAGGAATACATTAAAACCACAAGAATGGTGAAAGGTTTTAACATCCTTACTAATTAATTTTAGAGTTAATTGCATTTTGGTCCTTATGGTTTGGCCAAATTGGAGGTTTGGTCCCTAAAACTTTGAAAGTGCAGCGATAGTCTTCATTTTGAAGTTTTGATTGCATTTTTGGTCTTTGGATAAAGTTAAATGACTAAAATACCCTTTGTCTTCTTCAAAAAATACAAGGGTAATTTGGTCATTTCACACTAAAATAGACCAAAAATGCAACCTAAACTTCAAAATAGGGACTATCGCCGCACTTTCAAAGTTTTAGGGACCAAACCTACAATTTAGCCAAACCACAAGAACTAAAAATGCAATTAACTCTTAATTTTAAGTAGAGTTATGGCTTAGTACATGTCTTGATTTGGCAAATATATTATTCGATGCCAAGAAGACAAAACTACCGATAGGGGTTGACATACAAAGAATTAGGGGCGAACATACTTTGATTTGGCTTGGTTTTTTACTAAAACCAAAACTGAACCGAAAATATTCGTTTTTTTCATTTTAGAAACCGTTCGGTTTCGGTTTATTCTAGGTTCGGTTTTTGGTTTATTTTCGGTTTGGTTTTTCAATTTTTATTTCGTTTATCGCGGTTTGGACTTTCAATGGTCGAATTTCTATTGCAACATAGAATAACTTTTTCTAGTTTCAAGAATAAAGAAACACAAAATAATGACAACAAGAAACTCTTGATCATAAAAATATTATGCAAGAGAAGTGTTTATGCGTCGTAGGTAACACAATAATGATAAAAAAAAAAAAAAAAAAAACTAACGACCACAAAAATTCTAGATGCATGGTAAATGTTTATGTGTTATAAATAGCACATTTTTAAGAAATAATGATAATTAAAAACTAACCGAACCGAACTAACCGAACAAACTGATAACCAAACCGATCAACACCCCTAGTTTGTTAAAGGCAGAGAAGTTGTTTACATGTTTGTTCTTGTAAAGCAAGAGAGGGAAAAGTGTGCAATAAATAAAAGGAGTGAAATGAAGAAAAGGAAAGAGTTAAAGGTCCTCTTATGTCATATCTCCAAATTCATTAACAGATGGGTTTAAACCCTGAAGCCCCTAAACAAGTTTGAATCTTTGTTAGGCTATAACTAATACTTTATTCTTGTTTCATTACTGAATCCTAATGGAATTCGAAAACCCCCAAATTGTGGTTGGTTTGTTTTGGGTAGAAAGCGGGTCAAAATGATGACCCGGTAAAAAAGTGGATACTTTGTTAAATTCAAAATGATATGACCCGGTAGAAAGCAGGTCAAAATGGGAAGAGAAGCGGATGGTCATTAGTTCACAAATGGCGATGGGTGGAGGATTAGGGGGTTTTCGGGTTCGGCTACGGTAGATTTGTATTTGGGTTGGGTTCTGGTAAGAGTACAGTGGATTGATTGGGTTCGGTTGTTCGGCTAAGGGTAAATGATACTATTTTTGTTTAATGTGATTGTTTATTAGAGTTGCTTTGTTAGTTATGATATGATATAGATCAGGGGATGTTTGGGATTCTTTTATTCATCTTGTTTGTTTATCTCATTATTGCTTCTTTTTATCTAGTTTTGAAGGATTGCTTATCCAAACTGCTTATATGATTTCGTGAGCGAATTAGCAAATATAATAAGCAAACTAACAGTTTTTCATAGGCACCCTTTAGTTGTGCTAGTTATACTTTGGTAATACTGATTATCAATCGGAATAAGTTTCAGAATCACAATCGAGTATATGTTTGGTATAAGTTTCGGAATCACAATCCGTATATGTTTCATTGTAGGGTAGAATGATTACATGGAATGGATCTTAACCACCTCTTGTGAGTGGTATGGAGTATGGAAATTATTAAGGAATGAGTCCATAACTTGAAACCCATATATGTCAACCAAACATGTACAATCATAGTCATCATCATTCCCTCATTCCCATACCTCCCAACCAAACGCACCCAATGATATCATGATCACAATCAGTTCCAGACACTAAGATTAACTGATTATTTGCAGTTTCAAAATGATATTAAGAGCAATCCTAAACACCACTAATGCTTTTTTCAGTAGGTTCAATTTGATTTCATAAAGAGAAAAACAACGTTTGTGATTCTGTTTTTCTTATCGGGGGCAGCCAATAACATTATTTTATGTAATATATTTAGTTACATTTTATTATAATGTAGCAAGTCTGGTGTACTTAGGGAATTGGTGCCGTTGGGCGCCCCTTTGGACGGTTACTGAAGAAAGCTGTAATCGTTACCAATGATTTTTCATGTCTGAATAACGAAATAGGATTGTGTTTATTAACAGGGGATATCTTATGTAATCCATCATCCCACTTTGTAACTCATTACTGTATTTAGTACAGACATAAACGCTTAAATATGCAGCAATTTGTGATTCTTTTTAATCCAAGAAAGATATCCACGTTGATTAACTTTGCATGTAAAGGGATGGTATCTCAAACCAGTGTGCTAATTACTCTCACGTGCGCTTGTTTATCATTCCCGTATTCACTGGTTGTTATTATTGCTAAATGCAGATGAGACTCTCCGAACACAATACTATTCAGTCAGTAACAGTTCCAAATTCCCGCTTACTGGACTAGGTGTTTTGACCAGATAATCAGGAAAAAGAAAGCAAAATCTCTCAAATGTCTCAAACGTGCTAGAATCCGTAGTCACAAGCTGCAGCAAACAACTGTTTCCAAAGTTATCTATCAGTCCTTTTAGAATTTTTCAGCTGATCGATTCCGACTCTGATTCTGATATTCCTTCTACCAGTAAAGTTGCTACTAACAAGACCTTCAATAAGTCAGAATCTAATTTGAATAGGGGAAAAAGTGTAGGTTTACATCAGCCGAGAAAATTAAGTGAATCACTCGATACTTCAGCCAGAAAAGATTTATGGGAAGATTTTAGACACGAGAAGAGGTTCCATATCCCGACACCTGCACTGGATGAGGTCTGTGAAGAATATTTTAGTTCCATGAAAGAAAAAAGTATAGTTCGGAGTAATATTGGAAAAAGTAACCGTAATAGTCATGTTATGGACAGTGTAGTAGATTTGGGTGACTCTCGCCCGCCTAGACATCAGTATTTCTTCCATAATGATTTGAGGGTCCAAGAGCTTGTGCGAACCCGTTTGTGCAACTTTTTCCCGTTAACTGCAGAAAGTAGAGGTTCTGAGCTTCCGAGTACATCGAAGATCGATTACATGTAAGTTAATTCCGCTATATTACTGATAGTTTTTCGCATGATTAATTTCATATAAGATGGTTGTATGCAAATGACTCTATAAAGTCGGATATAATTTCTTATGCCGTCTTTCTTGTGTTTCTAGGGGCCAATTCAGCAATGGTGACAAAACTAAACAAGCTGCTAGAAGTAATAAAGCTGAGACAAGCTCATCAAGGAAAATTCAAGAAGATCAAAAACTCAAGAAACGTCACAAGGTTTCACGAATCCTAATTCACGAATCCTAAGGTTAATACTGCAAAAGGGATCACAAAAGAATGAAAGATGCTGGCAAAAGAAGGTTCAAGCTGATGGTCAAGCTACAGGGCATTGGTTCACAAATGGCGATGGGAAGAGGGTAAGTTCTTGTTTATTGTAGTCATTTCAAATCTAGAAACTGTTCAGACTTCAGACCAAGTACGGGTCGGGTTTGGGTTCGGATTGACATATCAGAACACCTTAGCCTGAGCACGACATGTTTAAGTAGTTAGGTCACTTAGGTCAGTTATGCCAATCCTAACCTGTTTACACATAACGCGAACATCACCTATTCTTAACTGATGGGTGGGTCGACTTATAATCTGTTTAACCCTTTATAAAAATAAGACTAAAATACACGGTTGGTCCCTAAACTTGTCAATCCGCTTCGCGTTGGGACAAACCTGGGCTTTTTCATCGCCAGAGGTCCTTTTTTCAACTTTTATAGGCTAAACTGGTCCCTTTTGGCCTCTTGACCCGTTTTCCGTTAGTCTGTTATTTGCTTTGCTTTTTTGTTTTTAGCTAAGGGCATAAAGGATATTTCATATATTTGGATTATTAAATCTTCTTCTTCTACTTTTCTTCCTCTCCTCTGGTTACCTCCACAAAAACACACACATTTCATTGCATTCTAAGGTACGAATTACATCTTTATTTCTTCAATTAATTCTCAAAAGATGTAGTCTGTTCGACAATATAAGATAATTTTAGATTTTAAAGGTTTTAAATGTTTGGGTCAGTTTTGGATTTGAGATAGTATTTGATGAATTTACGAATCAAATCGTCATTTTTTTTGTTGGAAAATTTTGGATTTGGCTACAGAACTAGGCTGAATACTGTTAGAACATCAATCTTTACGGATTTCTTGCTGTCATGCTTATCTGAAAGGTCGAAGATTTACAATAACTAGAACTAATTTGTAAGAACCTAATGCGTAATTGGTTAATCTGTTTTTACTGCATAATTGCTGATGGCATGAGTATGATTTGTCTTAGCTTGTATCCATTGAAGGATCATGCGTTAAGTTAGGAATTTAGGATCATTTGATCTATTCAGCTATTTATGTTTATGCCATTTTCAAACGGGTCCAAAGAAAGTTATAAATTAGCTAAAGGGGGTTAGAGGTCAAATGGGTCAAGCGAGCTAAAAATTAGATCAGAGTCAACTTTATTATTGCATAGAGCCTCTAAAATCGTTTTCCTTATTGCAATAAGATTGTTTGTTAAGTGTTGTTTAAGAGAGTATTTCAAGTTGGATTTTGCATTAGATCATGTCTCGAAAGAATTCCTAGATCAGCAAAGGTTTATTTAACCGATATACAGAAAGTAGATAATGCTCCATCTTTTTCTTATCAATTTGGTTAGTGTTCATACGGAATTTTAATTTGATATGCAAGGGTTTTTTTTTTCTGCCATGGGTTCGTCAGCAGAAGAGGAGGTTATAAAAGACATTAAATCATCTTTACAATGGAAGGAACCGCTGAAAATAGGGGAGTTAACTACCGTACCTTGGAGGAGCTGTTCAGGGTATCTGAAGAAAGGACTGATATAATGAGATATCAGCTGTTTGTAAGCATGTTGGAGGTTTACAATGAGAAGATAAGGGACCTCTTGGTTGAAGATGCTGACCAACCTGCTAAAAAGTAAGCTTGATGATAATATCTGTTACTTATTTGTGCTTGTGGTTCTGAATAAGATGAATATATTCATTAGTTGGTGATTGAAATTTATATATTTTTGCTCTGTTTACATTTTTGTTTCACCGATAAGTTGCATAGATGTTCTAGTCCCTCCTGGTACATGTCTTTACTGGTTTCTAATTTCTACCTTCTAGGACAAAAAGAATGACACATGCAATATGGAGTTGTCTTGTGTACCATTTCAGTGCAAGCAATGCCTTACAACTGCTTATTCAGATGACAAGTGTTTGGTGTAGTTTAGAAGGATAAATCAAGTGTTTAGTGTGATATAGAGGACAATCAGTATGTGAACGAGAAGTGGAGAAGTGGTTTGTGCTGTATAGAAGAGGTTGACTAAATGGTTCATATTTAATTGCAGGTTAGAGGTCAAACAATCAGCTGAAGGAACCCAAGAAGTTCCAGGACTCTCTGAGGTGCCTGTGCACAAGACAGATGAAGTTTGGGAATTGCTTAAGAGCGGGAGTCGTGCTCGATCTGTTGGATCAACCAATGCCAATGAGCTTAGTAGCCGCTCTCACTGGTGAGTCTTTATTACATTTTAGCTAATCTGTAAGCTAATAAATGGTTTTTTAGTGCTAATTTCTTGTTGTATAGCTTATTGTGAGTGACTGTTCTTGGAGAGAACTTGGTGAATGGACAACGGACTAGAAGCCACCTTTCGCTAGTGGACTTGGCGGGAAGTGAACGAGTAGGAAAGATTGAGGTTGAAGGTGAAAGATTGAAGGAATCCCAGTTCATAAATAAATCACTTTCATCATTAGGTGATGTAATTTCTGCTCTTGCATCGAAAACAAGTCACATTCCTTACAGGTATGCTCATTTCTCTACACTACAACCTCGTACTAGTACAAACATCACTTTTATCTAAATATCATCTATGTTTTTATCAAATCAGGAATTCGAAGCTTACTCATATACTACAGAGCTCTCTAGGTATTCTTCTTGATTTCTTAACTTGCTAGTTTCTAATCTAAATGGTTTCACTTGTAAGGTACTAATCTTCTCTTGACTATCTCGAAACTTGAGCAGGCGGTGATTGTAAAACACTTATGTTTGTCCAAATCAGCCCAAGTTCAGCAGACCTGGGAGAAACCGTTTGCTCTCTGAACTTTGCAAGTCGAGTGAGAGGTGTTGAGCATGGCCCTGCTCGCAAACAAACTGACGTCACTGAACTTTTCAAGTACAAGCAGCTGGTAATTTGCTTTAAAATACACTCATCGAACTGGGACAACAATTTCTACCCTGCCTTCATTTAATGCTATTTCATGTTCATTTATTTGTTTTACTATGGTATGCAGGCGGAGAAAGCGAAACATGATGAGAAAGAAACAAAAAAGTTGCAGGACAGTCTACAGTCTGTGCAACTACGTCTATCTGCTAGAGAACACATATGTAGAACTCTGCAAGAGAAGGTACATAACTCACCTTTTAAATTAATCAAAATTAAGGTAGTGAAAAGAGGTTGAGTCGGGTAGATGATCCTGTTGACATATAGTCCAAATTATATCTTTGAGAATATACTCTCTTTAATAAATTGAATCCAAAATTTCCTTTTGGTGACATTTGACCATTTTTCTTGTTAGCTGATGTTTTTATGCTGCCTGTTAGAGATTAAAAAAAAAAAAAAAAAAACATAACCCCAATTGACCCATCCGTAGGTAAAAAATGACTTATTTTTAGTAAGATTTTGGCATAAAACTTAACCCCAATTGATCCATTCATAAGGAGATAATGAATTCAAAACACCCCTTCAGCTTGCAGATTAATTAAATAGGCTCAAGTTTAATAACTAATCAGTGATCTTCTGTTAATCTTGGCTATGTATAGGTTCGTGATCTGGAAAGTCAGCTAGCAGAAGTGCGTAAAACAAGACAGAAGCAAGAGAACAGAGCTCTTGCTGTGGCTTCCTCACACCCCTCACTTTCTTCTATTGCCTCCTTTCAATCTGAATCCAGCTCAAGTGCAATGACTACACCAATCAACCGATCCAGTGCTGCACTGCGGATAAGGAATGACAGAGTGATGGGTACGCAATCGTTCGTGTGGGACCCACAAAGGATGTGGCGCACATCAAGGGTGCAGTCTCCTCTAGGGCAGTCAAACGAAGTGGCTTCGTCCTCTCGTACAGTAGAGGCAACACCTGTTGCTGCACCAAGGAGCAGTAAGTTTATGGGGAGCCCGCCTTCTCATGTTGTTGGTTCTTGGAAGCCAAAGCATCCAACTGTTGTTGCCTTACAACGTAAACAGTTGGTTTGGAGTCCACTCAAAAACAAAGGCATAAAGCCAGTAAGGAAGTCCTTTGTACCCTCGTGATTGTGATCGTGAAATGTGCTCTCAATATCCTTACATATGTACTTTGGATTTTATTGTAAACCAACTGTAAGACCAAGTAATATAATGAAGTATGCATTCGCAAACGGTAGTGTATGTATACTCATTACTCACTGGTATCATGCTTGATGATCTTCTGTAGTATAGAATTTGATTGCAAGTTTGCAACATTTGCATTGTTATACTGGCATGATTTAATGTCTTAGGCATGATTAATTGAAGAAATAAAGATGTTATACTTGTAAACCAATTGTGTGAATGCAATGATATGTGTGAATGCAATGATATGTGTGTGTTTTGTGGAGGTAACCAGAGGAGAGAAAGAAAAGTAGAAGAAGAAGTTTTAATAATCCAAATATATGATATGTCATTTATGCCCTTAGCAATTGTGTGAATGTCTTAGGCATGATTAATTGAAGAAATAAAGATGTTATACTTGTAAACCAATTGTGTGAATGCAATGATATGTGTGAATGCAATGATATGTGTGTGTTTTGTGGAGGTAACCAGAGGAGAGAAAGAAAAGTAGAAGAAGAAGTTTTAATAATCCAAATATATGATATGTCATTTATGCCCTTAGCTAAAAACAAAAAAGCAAAGCAAATAACAGGGTTGAGTAACGGAAAACGGGTCAAGAGGCCAAAAGGGACCAACTTAGCCTATAAAAGTTGAAAAAAGGACCTTCGGCGATGAAAAAGCCCAAGTTTGTCCCAACGCGAAGCAGATTGACAAGTTTATGGACCAACCGTGTATTTTAGTCTAAAAATAATTTATCTATAATTAAAAAAACTCAAACGGGTTGGTAGATCAACCTGTTTAACACCCATGGCCATCAAACTGTTTTAGACCGAACCCTACCCGTTTATTTTTTCATGTCGGTTTTGGGTCGTGTTTCGTGTTTGGAATTGCTAAAACCTACTTTCTGATTGCATATCTTTATTTTTTGTAAGATGTAAATAGATATTTCTTGTACTTTCAGGTTTATGTAAGTAAAATAGGGCAAGAAATGACTGGCAAAGCTGCTTGCATTCACTATAAAAAGGTACTTCTGCTCAATTACATCTCCCAACTTTCTCACCTGATTTTGCTTTACAAATTACAACTGTTAAACATCGTTTCAAAAGTTTTATTTTTTGCGTGTAAATATGCTATGAGCTAAATAATGATGCTTTTGTTGTTCAGCAACATTGAAGAATATATGTTGTTTTGACAGGAGAGTGGAGGATTTAAAAATAAAAAGGCGAAGAAAACGTCCACCAAGAAGAAATGAGTGTTGACTGTGTCTTACATGTGGGATTCGTATATACTCCTCTTGAGACGCTAAGAGTCTGAATGGGATTGTTCAAATACAGTTGACACTAGTAGCTTCAGAAGTGCTGGTGAATTTTTCTGAGGCTGCTCGGTACTGCTTAACACAGGATATAAAGCAGAAGCTTTTTTATAAAATTTAGCTTGTAGTCCAGATCGTTTTTACTAATAAACATATTTTAGACCTAAATTTAGTGTTTCTAAATGAAAATTTGAAGCTTTTTAAGAGCTCTTAGAGTTATAACTGGATATCATATTGGTAGAAGTGAGTTTGAGTCTAAAGTAAGATTGATTTAGGTTACAAATACAAGCTTTACTTTTTGAATATTATGTATAATTAGAAGTTAGATGAGTTACTTAATAAATAGTCAAAGTAATTGACTTTTTTAGAAAGTCAACTGCGTTTTTTATGAAAATGTTAGGACTTGGATATGAAGTTGAAGATCATGTACAAATGAATATATGAGGATTTGCAAGTGATGTATACACAAAAGTATTAATATATGCTCTTTGGGTTAAAATCATCAAAAACAATTTGACTTTTTTAGTCAAAGTATTGACTTTCATCAAATTTACTAATTTTTTATTCAGTGTAATGAACATGTAGTGTTGAAGGGCCTCTTCTAACAAAATCACTGTATTTGTAATAATCACCCTTGGTATTTACTTGGGTCAAAACCGGGGGTCAAGAAGATGACCTATGAAAAAACAGAAGTTTTGCTTTTTTACATTTTGACCACATAGATTTAAAACAGTACAGTTTATTTCAAAGTTAGTTTTGCCAACTATACTTGAAGCAACCCAACAACATTTTAAATATGGATTTAGCCAATGTCTACTCTCAAATATATGTGTTAGTTTTATGGCCAAATATGTGACAAATCACAAAAAATACCTCATTCAAATCAAGTTCACACTACTTTGATTAATTTATTCGAAATGTAGATCAAAATGATACACTCGTATAAGACATGACCAGAAGTTTTGTTTTGTGGGTCAACCCGAATATGCACAATATGATATACTTTGATTAATTTCTAATATGTTTTCGGATGTTATGTGAACATATCTGGTATTAGTGTTTGCAATGGAAAAATGTGTGTGTATGTCGAAGTAAAACATGATGTTTGATTAAGTGAATACCCCTAGTAAAAGTGGTGCAAGGAAAGAGTTGAATGGTTTGTCATGCCATTACCCTTAATTCATGAACATTGATTTTTATTCTCAAAAACCATAGGGAGACAAAAGGTAGATCAAGAAATATTTTGTCAAACGATAGGTAGTTATGGATCTTCAAAACAACCAAAAGGAGCATGAAGACACAAATGAAGTTAAAATCATTGTTGTACATTTGGTTGATAGTTTAATCTTGCTTAGTTTGTAGAACCTAGTTTAAGCTTATTCTTCTTAATGTAATATCATTAGTGTCATATTTGATGATCTATACAAGTTCACATTTGATGTGATTTTGTAAAAAAAAAACAAATTAGAATTTATTATGTATTATGGAGTCGGATCTTAGTTGGGTCGTAGTTGGGTCAAAATAATGTTGCATTATCAAATTGAAGAAGGATTTCAACAGTTTGATCATAAGACGTTGTTCATATATAAGTCAAGAAATATCACGTTTGTAGCGTTAATCGGGTTAGGTTTAGGTTCATTCGGGTGCGGGTCAACCCGAATATGCACAACATGATAACTTTTTTTTTGACTAATAATGTAAGTTTATAAGAATAAGTTACAAGAAGTATATTAAAAAATTATAAAAATTCTTACCCCGGATGAATCAGATTAACACGGACCCGATCAGACAAAAATATTTAACCTGACACTCAACCCTTTTAGTATTCGGATTATGGGTCAACCGCAAAAAATTTCTAACCTGATTAACTTGACCCGAATAGTTTTATAAACTCGACCAGAATAGTTTCAATTGGGTCTGGCTCGGGTCGGCTTTTTAACACCCCTACAATGATATCATAGTATTCGTTTTCCTTATCATTATCTAAGTCGATGAATTAAATAATAATACCATTTTTTAACTTGATTAACCCAAGTCGATGAATTAATTAATAATACCATTTTTTAAATTGATTAACCCAGTTGATAAAATGATCTCAATGTTCTTTAATTCTTTGCTTGTTTTCATTGTT
The DNA here is from genome assembly GCA_019973895.1 of Chrysanthemum seticuspe. NCBI lineage: Eukaryota > Viridiplantae > Streptophyta > Magnoliopsida > Asterales > Asteraceae > Chrysanthemum > Chrysanthemum seticuspe. The sequence continues at coordinate 7,973,649 of BPTQ01000006.1, read as the reverse complement.
TTTAGTTTCCAAATAGTCAGATTTTTTTGAAAGAAGTTTGATTAGATCCACTCTCAAGTAACATAGTTCATTTGACATCATATATTTGCGTAATAGTTTCCTGGTACTAGAATTGTTAATTGTAGAGGATATTTGAAGGTTTCATTTAAAAGCATATGTATCTACCAAAATGTGTAGTGAAAGACTTTCATAAATGCTAGCTACCAAATGTTTTTAAATGCTTACTGCCATGTTGAAAAACTGTAAAACCTTATAGATACTAGAAATAGGGGTCTCAAGAATATTCAAACCCGAGCAACTCGGCTAACCTTAACTCTTATTAAGATTGGGTTTTGAGAGAAAGTTTTATCTTTATTTTGGTTTCGTGGTGACACGAATAACCGAAACTCTTAGTAAGCTTGAATTTATGTAAATAGTTTATTCTCCAAAACCCGAATAATAATCCCGACTATATGCATGCTTCTAAATCTTGATCATAATGTAAACTTTGAGACTATATATATACATGCATGCTTCTAAATCCTGATCATAAAATATAAGATTAACAAAATAGCCAAATTTAGAAACTAAAAAAAAATTCTTAAAAAAAAATACAACACAAATTTCATGAGAAGGAACCCACCAAGAAACCACATGACAATTGCAATAACTTTTCCTTTCATATCCTCAAAAGAAGATATTTACTTTATTATCACATCATGTTCCCCCATCATCACTAGTACGACTCACATATGCACTTATTTTCATCAAAAACACGTTTTTCACCATAGTTCATCTCTTTAACTTTCAAAATCTTGAACCCTACATTCATTAATGGCGTCCACTTCATCTTCATCCATTCAAAAGAGCTTCAAGTATGATGTTTTTTTGAGTTTTAGAGGTGGTGACACCCGTAACAATTTTGTTGGCCATCTTTATGAAGCTCTTCAGCGCAATTGCATTGAAACGTATAAGGATGATGAGAAAATCGAGCAAGGAAAACCGATCAAGGACCAGCTCTTCAAATCCATTGAGGACTCAAGGTTTTACATCATTGTTTTCTCCAAGACTTATGCATCTTCATCTTGGTGCCTAGATGAGCTTGTCAAGATTATGGATTGTAAGAAGACGACCGAGCAGAATGTTTATCCTCTCTTTTTTGATGTGGAGCCCACTGAAGTCCGCTATCAAAGTGGGGCTGTTAAAGACGCCTTTGAAAAAAACGAAACGAAGGAGGCTACTGAAAAATGGAAGGAGGCTATGAAAGAAGCATCTAATCTGGCTGGGTGGGAGTTGAAGGCCACAGCTAACGGGTAATTCAGTTTCATTCAATTTTCTTCATCATATATCTCTGTAATATTTTGCCTAACCTGCATGTATATATGTTAATCAGTTTCATTTAATTTTTGTCATGATATCTGCATTTAAATAAATGCTAATCCTTTTATGTTATAAATCCTAACTGTTTATGTGCAATTTGAGCTAGCTAATAATATAACAATTAATGATACAGGGATGAATCTAAACTGATCCAAATAATTGTTGATCTTATTTTCAACAAGAAATATTCCACTCTTTCAAACACTGATGGAAACTTAGTGGGTATGGAGACCCGAATCAGAGATGTTCTTTCATCTTTAGATATTGGCACCGAAGATGTTCGCATGATAGGAATCAAGGGGATGGGAGGTGGGGGCAAGACAACTCTAGCGAGAGCTGTCTATGATCATATTTCTAATCATTTCGAAGGAAAAAGCTTTGTTGAAAATGTCAGGGAAGTTTCAGAACCTACTTTGTCCGGTTTAAAGAAGCTTAAAAAACGGATACTAAAAGATGTGTTAAGTAAACAAGACATCACTTTTAGTAGTGTTTATGACGGGAAAAACATGTTGAAAGACATGATGAGTCGTAGAAAGACACTTGTTGTTTTAGATGATGTTGATCGTAATTATCATTACCACAAGAGATGAGCAACTGTTGTTTGCCCACGGAGTGAACGAATTCGTTCATGATGTCAATCTGTTATCTCCCACGGAGGCAATTTGTCTCTTCAGTAGGTATGCATTTAAAAGAAAGATTCCAGATCGAGGGTACGAAGAGCTATCAGAACAAGTTGTACAATATGCTCATGGTCTTCCCTTAACGATCAAAGTTTTTGGTTCGTTTCTTTGTGGTCAAAGTGAACCTTACTGGGTAGATGCTATAGAAAGACTAAAAACCATTCCATTAACGGCAACTATGGATAGATTGGAAATAAGCTTTAATGGTCGAGATAATGATCACAAAGAAATATTCTTAGATGGTGCATGCATAGTAAAAGGTTGGTACAAAGAGGATGCAATTAGAGTGCTAGGAAGTTGTGGATTTCATGCTGAAGTTGGTTTAAGAGTTCTTGAGCAGAAATCTCTTATAACTATTTCTGAAAATGGGTCCTTGGGGATGCATGATCATTTAGAAGAAATGGGTAGGAATATTGTTCGTCGGTCACACCCCGATGAACCTCAAAGACATAGCCGATTGTGGATTGATGAGGAAATTGAGTATATATTGACTAATGACCTGGTAAGAATTATGTTATGAAACTGAGAGTTAACTACATTTTTTTCCTTGTGGTTTGCTAGATATTTCATTTTTGCTCCAGTAGTTTAAAAAGTTCTTGGTTTGGTCTAAAATGAAACATCCGTCATGGGTTTGGTCCAAATTTCCTAACTCTGTTAGTTTAACTATATTTGACCGTTATAATAAAAGGATATTATTGTCTTTTTAAGTAATATATTAGACAAAATAATAAGTTACCGTCACTTTTCTTATAAAAAACACATAACAAGTTTTCCCCAAATTCACTTTGTCTCTCTAATAATCAGTCAAAAATTCATTAATTCGAATCAAATTATCATTCAATTCATTTTATATCATCTTCATTCACTCTCAATTTGATAATGTTATCAGTGATTTTGGGCGTTTTGAAATTTAGGGTTCCGACAAAAATTAAGGGGTTTTATCTTTCGATTTCAGGGTACCCAAGCAACAAAATGTCTATACTTTGACTCAGATGATTTCAGTGCTGAAATTGCAGTAAAAGGTCTAGCAAAAATGAAGGATCTTAGATTTGTTTATATGAATCTCGATAAGGATTATTATACTGAGAGCAATATTGTTCAATTTGATAAAGTTAGCGAATACCTTCCAAGTTCCTTACGATTTATGAGTTGGTGGGGTTTTCCTTTTTCGAGTTTACCGAATACATTTCAAGGAAAATATCTTGTTGAACTTGACATAGAATACAGCAATATTGCACAACTTTGGGAAGATGGAGAAGAAGAGGTAGAATAATGGTTCATTTGTTGTTTTTCATGATTCATTATGATCCATATATCTATTGGTTTGTCATTGCACCAATATTAATTGTTTTTTTTGTACTTATATATGTTAGGTTCTTCATAACCTTAGGTTCCTCAAAATCAGGTCTTCAAAGTTGAGGACCTTTGACCTTAGGCTGGCTCCAAATCTTGAGTAGTTGTATATTAAAGATTGTGATGATTTCAGAGAGCTTCATATGCCTGCTGAAAGTGTAAAGCTCCAAGAGCTCAACCTCAGTGATTCAAAGTTGAGGACCCTTGACCTTGGGCTCACTCCAAATCTCAAAAGGTTAAATCTTAACAGTTGTTATGATTTGGTGGAAATTAATGCTCCCATTGGATGTCTGAAAAAGCTTCTCTTCTTAGAATTAAGTGATTGTGGGAGGTTCGAGTCTCTTGTGTTTAACAAATGGTCTCAACGAGCTAAGGCTGGTTCTTTATCTGAGTTACATCTGATTGCGGAACCCACAGATGTATGCCTACTGCACCCCGACAATAGTTTTCCAAAGTTTCGGTTTGAATGTTATTATAAAGAAGATCCAGCTTCATCGTTTGGAAATCTTGAAATGCTTATTTCGATGGGTCTATGTGCCTGTACAAACCTTGAGAATTTTTCAAGAAGTATTTGTAGTTTACAATGTTTAAGAAAGCTTAAACTTGAAGGCGGTTTTTGAGAATCACCAAAGGACCTTGACCAGTTAGAATATCTAGAGGAGCTAATTTTTTCATATACAGATATTAGAGGTCTTCCAGATAGCATTTGTAAGTTGAAACATCTCAAATATTTCAAAATCAAATCTTGTTGGCTTCTTGAGAAGTTACGAGACGATATTGGCAGATTAGAATCTTTAGAGAAGCTAATCTTAACCGATTGTGAACTTTTACAAGATATTCCAGACAGCATTTGTAAGATGAAATGTATAAACATGTTATATCTCCGCGGTTGTATTCGAGTTGTTAAATTGCCTGAGGAAATTGGATGCTTAGAAGGTTTGAAAGAGTTAATCATAGTAGGTACAGGCATAACCTGTCTTCCACAGAGCATTTTCCAGTTGAGAGGTCTGCGTATTGTTGGGTCGAAGTGGCTTCTGGATACATATGGGTTATTACTCAAGAGACAAAGAACCTGTGATGATGATGATGATGATGATGATACTGCTGCTGCTGATTATGATGATCGTGCCGACGATGATGATGCTCGTGTTGATGATGATGATCAGGATGATGCTCGTGCTGATGATGATGATGATGATGATGCTCGTGCTGCTGCTGCTGCTGCTGATGATGATGATGATGATGATGATGATGATGATGATGATGATGATGTTGATGATGATGATGCCCGTGCCGTTGATGATGATGATGATGATGATGATGATGATGATGATGATGATGATGATGATGAAATAGTCTGCTACATATAACCATTAATTACACATGCCAAAGGAGCGTAAGAACTATTTTAACAGGCACCTTCTTTTTCTTTTTCTTTTTTTTAATCTTAAATTGATTATGGAAATATTCATCGTTTCTGCAATTTGTGTGTTTTACCATGATTTTAACAATCCATTTTCTGCTATTAGGAGGTCCGATCAGCAGGAAGCCTTCGTCAATCAGTGCATAACTGTTAACCAATTGAACTCCTATTGGGTAAGTCATTAAGCAATTTCTCAACTCGAATAGATTCAGTAGGGTATGGTTTATCATAAAGAATTTACGTTTTTGTAATATTTTGTTTCAACTTGATCTTTCAAGGTCTGGTGAGCAGGAAGCAATTGCCACTCAGCTAAGAAGGTGATCTAAAGCTCATATTAAGAGTTTTATTGTATTAGATATTTCCGTTTTAGTACTTTTTAATACACTCTTAGATTAAGCTCATATCTCTGCATCTATTCTCATGTTTTGGTCATTGATAGTTTTCTCTGGCACACTCCCAAAGTATGATTATTTGTAAAGAAGTGTTTAAAATTATGATTGTCTTTTATCTTTCAACATTAGTACTATATAATACACTGTTAGATTAAGCTATAATACCCTAATCGGATGTTGCGCTAATTACTTAGAACCAATGAAGAAATTCAAGTCAGATAAGTTAAATCATGGAGTTCAATAAACACAGTTGACTTCTTAGAAAGTCCAACTTTGTTCTTGATAAAAATGGTCAGAATTTTACAAGTTTTGTTTCACATAAGTAAGCTCTACATTTGGATGAAATCACTAAACATGGAAGCATTTGACTTTTTAGTCACACTGTTGCCTTTCATCAAATTTTGCGAGATTTTTATGAAATTGAACTGACAAACATATTTCAGTGATAAGAAATTATCAGGGCATCAACTGTTTGTATTTTTGAAAGCCATTGAGTAGTCATATGTTGTCTTTTAGACCACAAACTGTAGAATGTACAATTCGGACAATGGTTTGACATGGTAAAATTCAAGTAACACAGAACGTTGCTTATTATTAGAACCGCGTAATTATTGACCATGTACACGTACAGAACATGACACCAAGCTCTGTTGCTAAAAACTCAGCTTCTTTGTTACAGTACATGGAACTGGTTTCGTGTAACAAAGCTGACTTGTTGAGAAAGTCAACTGATGAAAAAGATGCGATTTTGACATGAGTTTGGATGTCAAAAATGAATTCATTAACAGATGATCTGACATAAACCAGTTTTAAAGGGCCTATTATGTTAAACACTTGTACCTCCATACTCATTAACAGATGGATTTATTAAACTTTGAAGCCCTGTTTCAATCTTTATTGGGCAAAGGTGAAATAATTGTTTATAAGCTAAAACTGATACTTTAATACTTTAAAACTGATAGTTTTCATGCGGTTAGACCCTGCATCCCGTTACATTACCGCACCATTGTTTATTGTTGATTATTTTCAAGTGATTTTGGCTTTATACGTTTTGGTCATTGATAATTTTCTCCGGCATACTATAGTTTGTAATGAAGTGTTTCAACGTACGATTGTCATTTTACCTTACAGTATTAGCACTTTTTTGTTGTATACACTGTTAGATCAAAGCTATAATCCCAACTTGGATGCTGTACTAGTACTCATTACTTTAAATAAAAAAAGAATGTGAACTTTATTTTAATTCATGGAGCAGAATGAACACAGTTGACTTGTTCAGAAAGTGAAACTGATGAAAATGGTGGGACTGTATATGATAATAGGTTGGAGATGATCATGTTAAAAATAAACTTAAGAAAGTGTTATAAGTGATGTAATATCATATATAAGATTTTGATTCACATAAATAAGCTCCACATGTGGATGGAATCATCAAGCATAAAGTATTTGACTTTTTGAGTCAAACTATCGGCTTTCATCAAATTTCACTGAGGTTTTCATAGAATTGTACTGACACGCAAATTTTAGTGATAAGAAATTATGAGAGCATGTATTGTATGAAGTTTTGAAAGGCATTGAGTAGTCATATTGTGTCTTTGTCATGGTTGAGCTACAAACCGTAAATGTTAAGTTTCAGTTTATACTTTTTAATTGGTTTATATTAGAATTCAGTGTATACAATATTGGTGGTTGTTGATCAAACATGACCTCCAATTTGGTGTCAGTTATTATTTGGATTATACTTGGGTTGAAAACGGGTCAAGAAGAATGACCCGGGAGAAGAGTGAAGTTGGTATCTTATTCGAAAGTCGTAGTTTTTCACTTTGGCAACAACGCTAAGTTTATTTATTTGCATTTTGGCCACAACGCTAAGTTTAGCTACAACTTACACATGCATCCATTTTACTTCCATTGTTAACGATTCAGATGTTAAACATCACTGATAGAAAATTCATTGCATATAAAGAAAATTCTTTGATAGTTTTGATTTTAGTTTTATTGAATTTGTTTGTTAATATTATTATTGCTTTGGTTTGATATAGTTTTTTAGAATTTAGGATTGCTTATCCAAACATGGTTATTTGAAGCAAGTTGTTTTAACTATGAGCAATTTATCAGTTTCAATAAGCAAATCAACAGTTTCTCCTTCAATTGTGCTAGTGTTTGGTAAAATAATCAGAATTTGGTAGATTAAGCAACTTTGAAACTGACTAGTTCGCTCTTACATGATCATACATCACAATCATTTTGTTGGAAATGTATATATTTACAAACATGTGAATGTCCGGATTCGAACTCGTGACCACGGGATTGCACACATTAGCGAATGAGAATTAAAGTTAATAATTAATGTTTATGTTTACGATTAATTATTGCACATTAAGTCCGGTTAACGATCGTTATGTATTTAACGGAAAAATGACTAACGACCGTTAAATGAAAAGAGAAGGACTAGTAATGGAAAAACTTGAAAGAAAAAGTTATGGGTTTTCTTTGGGCTTTGTCTCATGGCCGGCTATAGGGTAATCCCAACCCAAATCCTTAACTTGTTCCCAAAGTATTCCATCTACTATATAAAGAGGGTTAGGTTCTAGGGTTTCTCACACTTTGTGCATTGAATTAACCCTAGACCTCTCCTCTCCTCTTTCTCTTGCATTGCTCGGCCGAACACCCCATTTGTTAGGGAGTTTGGTTTTGTTTTTGCATATACGAGGACTTGTGTTAGATCTAGCAATCGCTTGATTCGTTTGGTTAATTCGTGTGTACAAGAACGTGGTTGTAAGACATTATTCTTACACCAATAAGTACTTCTTTGTTTTGCTTTGCTCGAGGGTGGTTTTGCTTTGCTCGAGGGATTTGATATTCGCAAGAGGTACGTTACGCATACTTTCAGTTAATTAATTTATTTGTTATGATCTTAAGTCTTCCGCTGTGTACTCTTGATGTCTTTATGTTTTATTTTATTTTATATATCATAAACTAACACATTTACCCTCTGTCCAAACACACACACAAAAAACTGATTTATCTTGTTTCTAAGCAACCCCAAACACCCTCTAATGGCCAAGCAAACTTATCACATAGACCATTACTGGCATAGGTAACATGAATTTCATCAAGAACTTTTGATCCCAAATTTGTCACACTATCTACCAGGCTAGTTATCTGCAAGTACTTGGTTATAAACGGGTCGACACAATCAAGGTTTTGTAACTTGTTGTCAAGCTGAATAGTTCGGTTGTGCTTATTTTCATGAAGGATCTTTTTCAGATGTTCCCACAAGTCTAGACTCCCGAATTGAAACTTCCCCACCCTGGCCTCTTCCCAATTCATCTCCACCTGAATCTGTGTCCCCTGTCACCTCCTCGGCCCACTCTTCAAATTCTGATTCGGTCCATTCCAGCGGCCCATCTACAGATGGCCCTTCCTCGGCCCAAACACCTCCTGCACTCAAGGTCAGACACCTACTTCATCTGCGGCTCACACTCACACACCCAAGGTCTAGACACCTCGTGATATCCTAACTGGCATGGTGCAGTGTCGTAGATTTCGGTGACCCTCGCCTGCCAGCACATCAGTATTTCTTCCATTAGATTTGATTATTCAAGAGCTAGTTTGAACTCATTTGTGTAATTTTTTCCCATTGAATACAGAAAATAGAGGTTCTTATCAGCCCAGTACATTAAATATCGATTACATGTAAGTTAGTTCTGTCATATTATTGATAGCTTTTAAGGGATTTTATGCAAATAGCTCTTCAATAATTCGTTTTTGTATTTCTTTTTATTTTTAGGGGTCAATTTCGCAGTGGTGACAAAACTAAACAAGCTACTAGAACTAATAAAGCTGAGACAAGCTCCTCAAGGAAAAATTCAAGAAAATCAAAGACTCAAGAAACATCACAAGGTTTCATGAATGCGAAAGCTGATACTGCGTAAGGGATCACAAAAGATGCTGGCAAGAGAAGGGTTCAAGCTGATGGTCAAGGTTTCTGGGATTGGTTCACAAATGGCTATGGGAAGAGGGTAAGTTGGAAAGTTCTTGTTCTGTTATAGTACTCATTTCTAATCAAGAAACTGATATCTCTCTGAGTTTGAATTCTTTGTTATAGTAGTCATTTTGAAATTAAGAAACTGCTAGAACCAAATTCAGGTCAGGTTTGGGTTTGGATTGGCATGTCAGAATGCCTTAACCCAAGCACGACATCTTTAAGTAGTTAGGTCAGTTATAATCCTAACCCGTCTACACATAACATAAACATCGCCTATTCAACCTGCTTTTCTAAACTTGTGGGTGGGTCGGCTTTTTTAACCCGTTTAACCCATTATAAACATAGTTTATCAAAAATAAAAAAAACTCAAACGGGTTACTGATTAGACCAGACCCTACCCGTTTATTTCCATGTTGGTTTTGGGTCGTGTTTTGCGTTAGGAATTGCCACCCCCTACTTTTTGATGGCATCTCTTTATGTGATGTATGATATAAATAGAATTTTATTGTACTTTTCAGGTTTATGTCGCTAAAAATGGGCAAGAGATGACTTGCAAAGCACATTCACTATAAAAAGGTACTTCTGCTCAATTATGTTTATCCCCCAACTTCTTTACCTTGGTTTGCTTTATAATTGATAAAGTTTATTTTAAACTTTTTTTTTTGCGTGTAAATATGATTTGAGAAAAATTGTTTCTTTTGTCTTATAGCAATCTGTTTTCAACTTTCATTCATTTAAATCCGTTGTTTTGACAGGAGAGCGGAGGAGGATCTAACAATAAAAAGGCGAAGAAAACTTTCACCAAGAAGAAATGAGTGTTGATTATGTGGCTGAAATGTGAGATTGGTATATACTTATGTTGAGACACTAAGGGCTTGTTTGTTAAACTTTTTTATTAAGTCATGTTTAATTAAAAAATGACTTAATGCAGACAACTTCAGTTTTATTACTTAATATTTTCAGTTATCTTTCTCTATTAAGTCAGAAACAAACAGTTTTCATATGACTTAATTAATTCAGTTTTTTTCATATTAAGTCAATTAAGTCAAAATCAAACACCCCCAAAGAATTTGAATGGGATTGCTCAAATACAGTTGACACTAGTCGCTTCAGAAGTGTTGGTGAATTTTCTGATTCTGCTTGGTACCGGAAAATAAAGAACATAAAGCGGAAGCTTTTTGAACTTTAACTTGTAGTATGGACCTTTTTTTACTAATAAACATATTTTAGATCTAAATTTTAGTGTTTCTAAATGAGAAGTTGAAGCTTTTAAGAACTCTTTGGATATCATATTGGTAGAGAAGTGAGTTTGAGCCTAAATGTTAGTTTGAGCCTAAGTAGGATTGTTTTAGGTTACAAATATATGTTTTACTTTATTGAATATATGTCTAATTAGAAGTTAGGGGTGTTTGTTTAAGCTTATAAGACATAAGCCGTTGTAGGCTTATATAACATAAGCCACAATTTTGTGGCTTATTTTAACACTTACGGGCTTATATAACATTGACAATGTTATATAAGCCTGTAAGTGACAAATAAGCCACAAAATTGTGGCTTATGTTAGATAATCCGAACTCATATAAGCTAATAAGCCCATACATAAGCCGAAACAAACACCCCTTTAGACTAGTTAATTAATAGAGTACACTCAATATTAGAAAGTCAACTCTGTTTTTGATGAAAATTATGGGAATTTGATATGATTATACGAAGATGGAAATGATCATGTACAAAATATTCTATATTCTACAAGTGTTGTATGATCATACACAAGAGTGTATCGTTTTATGCTCTTTGGGCTGAAATCATAAAAAACAAAACCATTTGACTTTTTTTAGTCAAAGTATTGACTTTCATCAAATGTAATGATTTTTTATTCAAATGTAACGAACATAGAGTGTTTGTTACTGCTGGTATTGTCAAATAAAAAAAAAGTTGAAGGGCATGTTATGACAATACTATATAAATATTTTTTTGGAGAATGGAGTTATGATTTCGTTGCATGTTGTTCTAGTAACAAAATGGAGCTTGATTTTGTATGTTTATGGATTTGGATCTTTTACTTGGGTCAAAACCGGGTCAAGAAGATGACCCATGAAAAAAAATCCGAAGTTTTGCTTTTTCAGAGATTGACCACACAAGTTTTAAACAATTAAGTTTATTTCAAAGTCTATTTTGCCAGTTATACTTGAAGCTCTTAACCAATTGTTTAAAAACCTATATAGCGACTGTGTGCTCTGAAACATAAGTGTTAGTTTTGTAGCGAAATACGTGACAAATCACAAATATACATAGTTACATCAAGATAGAACTACTCTGAGTTGATTAACATGTTGGAAATGTAGATAAAAATGATATACTTGTATTAGTTATGTTTACGGACGTTATATGAACGTATCTGGCATTAGTGTTTGCAATGGAAATGCGTGTGTGTATGTCGAAGTAAAATATATGATGTTGATTAAATGAAAAGCCTTGGAAAAATTGACTGGGAATTGCCAACTTTTTCTTTATCATTGTTGACAAGCGAAGTACATTTTTACACAGGGGAAATTATGTTATATGCACAAGGTGACGTTTAAAAGGAAAAATTTCTTATTGTGTGTAAACTACATTACTTCTCTTATTGTATGTATAATATTACTTTTGTGTAGTTGCCTTCATGTAAAAAAAGAAGAAAAAGTTGGAGGGCTTGTCATGCCATTACCCTTAATTCGTGAACGTCGATTTTTATTCTAAAAAATCATAGGGAGACAAAAGGTGGATCAAGATTTCATCAAACAAAGGGAGTTATGGATCATCAAATTAACGTACAGTAATGACTTGTTACACATGTATCCTTTTCATTTTGTTAATGTGTTGAACTTTTCATAAGAAGTTGTACGATGAGTTCAACTTTCACTTTGATCGCGATCACTAGTTTCTACGATCATCATTCTCCAATTATGTTCAAGTGATTGAGTCTTTAAGTCCCTTTCAAGAGTAAAAATGTTGACTTTGCAACCATCACAATTTGACTAGCATGCATGCATGGGAGCATGAGTCAAAATCTGTTATACAAAAAAGTTAACAAGAAAGATAGTCGGCAAAAAGCATTTATAGGTATCCTTATTGATCTATAGGTTTAGAGAAGTGATTTGTACACTCCCACAATTGATTGGTACACTCAAATTATAAGTGTCTTGACATTTATACCCTCATATCATTTTTACTTATGTTTACCCTGTAAGGGTAAAAATGTCAACACACTCATAATTTGAGTGTGCCAATCAATTTTTAAAGTGTACAAATCACTTCCCATAGGTTTATCTAAAGGTACAATGTAATTATCATATTACTGTAACTTTACATACGTTGAAAAGGACGATAACGTCTTTAATACGTAAAAGCAATATATATTACTTTGCAACCCAAAAGGTATAGCTTAGCATAGCCCCATATAAAGTTATGCGATTTGTGCATTTGCACAATGACTTTAAATTCTAACGGCCTCAAAATATAGATATTTTATATATTTTAGGTCTCAAAGTTCACTTCAAACATCAAAAAGTTAACAATATATGAAATAACATTTCAATAATTGTAAAACTCTATTGAGTTTAATATATATGATAACAAATAAAACTATATAGACACCACATAGTACACAACGGAAGACTTAGAATCATAACAGTAATTAACTAACTGAAATAAATGTGTAACGTACCTCTTGCATTTAGCTAGATCTCTTCAATGAATGTGACAAAGTGGTTTAACGAGTTATCCCTTACCGTTTTATAACTCAAACCCCTTTAATTCTTTGAAATTTTTCTAGAATACTATTTTCTTCAATATCATTCAAAAAAGTTTCGGATTGCCTAGTATTCCACCAATTTGTAATCCATGATTCCAGACTTTTTTGAAATGAGAACGAAATCCACCAAGGCAAAAATACTATAGATACAAGATAGAAAAGATGAGTTAATGCTTTCTTTTTTGCCATTTTTTCAATCTGTGAATTGTTAATGAATCTTGTTAGGATCGAAAAACTTATAGATTTATGTGGAAGAAGATGAAGAGATTCATCTTTTAGAGAGAGAAAGTAGAGAGAGGGAGGAGAAAACAAAGATAACTTGATTAAAACGAAAACAATACAAATGACCTAATGATTTACCTCACCCCTCATGGAGAGTCATGAGGGGTATTTATAGGCTCAACAAACCATAACTTTGCCACTTAAACGATACTAGTCCCTAAGGGCAAAGTATACTACGTATCTAGTCTAATTCACGTAGGTGACGTTATCTTTATAAAAAAGCGAGGCTAACAATCTCCCTCCAAGATATCGTCACACGTGAATGGTTACAATGAGACCTATAAATACAAAACAAAGTAAATTACAATAGTAATGAACAATGTTGACTTTGTTGAAGCACAGAGTCTCTGTAGTCTAGATACTGAGACAAACTTGAAGTTCTCCCTTCCGACGATCTCGGTATTTGATCTTTGGCGCTGACGGCACAAATCCTTGTAGCTCTGAACTTCAATTATAACGGTCTAGTTAGTTTATTACTCCCTCCTAACTAGTGAGCCTTTTTTCTTTTTCGTCTCCCTCCTGAACCGACAACACTCTTCCAACACGCAGCGGAGAAAGTATACTCTTGATTGTAGCACAATGGTTGTCGTTCTGGGAACATCGTAACAACATAACTCACTTAGTATTGCATCCAAGTTGGTAAAAAGCTCC